>VIAB01001932.1:95165-124234 GCA_009801035.1 Oophaga pumilio | reverse complement strand
CAGAACGCCGTCTGTGCTATTCACAGACGGCGATACACAAGAGATGCCGATAGCTGATATAACTAAAATGGGGTGACAGATTCCCTTTAATGATCTGCATAGATATTACTTTAACACGCCCCGAGATACTCAGATTACACCCGACCATGCTAGGATAACTCACTATCCGAGCACGCTGATTGGCTATATCCAAGCAGATTGGAGGTCATTTACTGGCCTGCCTGCCGAACAGTCTATGAAGCCATAGCGGTTAATCAAAAAGAGTGGAAGGCGTGGAGCTAGAGGGAAACAAGTAGGAGGGAAGGTGAACTTAAATGTTTGGCCACACCAAGGTTGCACCAAGCACCTGTACTTGGCTTGAACAGTCACTCTGTGCTGACAGTGGCCCTTTCCAATTTCGTACCACTCCAGCACCGATGCTGCCTTAGTCTCTGTCATTGCTTGAAGTGTTGACCTAGCGAACATCAATCACCTGTCCACTGCAGTAGTGAAGAATTCAAGAGTTAGAAAATGCTTATTTATAGCAATAAATGAAACACAATTGAGAAAATTAAATGGGCTCTTATGATTTGAGGATGCCCCTCCCCCAGAGCGCCACTTCCTGGCAGTAGCAATCCTAAAAGTTAATATCGACCCCGTAGCGATCATTGCCATATGACTTTGGATAAATGGCAAAACAGATACTCTATTTGCAGATATGTGTTTCGGGGTGTTTACCCCTCCTCAAGTGCAAAGCATGAGATCAGATCTGATTGGATGAGAGGCTTTTATATACAGTGGCTGTGATCAGCTAGTCCCCCAGTCTTTGTTTACAAGCATCAGTATATGACCACTGCAGCCAATCAGTGGCCTCGTCAATCTTATGCTGCACTTGTGTTTTTTTTCTTCCATTGTAGGAGCTCTTAGGCTGCTGTACATGCATGTACAGGACTCCACACTGGTGATCAACATGCACGTTAAATACTAGGAAGATACTGCTGCAGTCCCTCCACTAAAACTTGGACAATGCCTTTAAATGATAGGTTTGCTTCATTTCACTTTTAGCTTTGGTTTTCTCCTGGAACATTTAAATAACAGAAATACAATAAAAAAAATAGCAATAATTAATTAACTCCCGGGCTGTGTAGTCTGGACCGCCCCCTCTCACAGATATTAGGTGCAGTAGGTAGGGGGCGGTCCAGACTACACTGTCAGACTGCTGCACAGCACTTCATTTCTCTTCCTGCTATTTGGAATGCTTTAAAAACTCGTGAAAGTATGTCAGTCGTGTTTTATTTTTAGATTTACCGTGTTTATAAAAGGTTATTCTTAATTTACCGGTGTAGGTTTACTTTATCACTTACGTCACCTTGGGTTTAGTGCCAACGCTCAACATCAACTGCAAACAAAAGATAGAAAAATGTCAATGGTCGCTCTAAAGAAGCCTCTAGCTTTCTGACAAACCAATCTGCCCCATGTGTGTGCGCCCGATGTGGAGGCGGAGAGAGCAGGCACACGTCTAAACAGACTGCTCTCTCGGAATGTGTTATGATTCCAGTCTCGTCATCTGACAAGCACTTTTCCCAGTTGCTAAGATATGGAGACACTTCATTAGGACATTTAGTTCCTTACCAGGAAAAGCTCTTAACTAAAGTTTACTACTGAGTTCTAGCACTTGAAAGCGTTTAGCCAGGCCATTTATAGGAACATGGACTGTTCTTCTGTGTAATGTTATACTCTCAGCGACCGGAGTCATTCGCAATCGGCCTCCCGTGGTGAATATATGTCATAAAAGCAGCCAAGTTGTCTACAAAAGGTTCCAAAAATGCAATGTAAAGCACTGGCTATATTATCAGTTTTTGTGTTTGGCGGAGATCAAGGGGATGTCCAGAAGCTTGTACCAGTTTTAAAGGGAACCTAGCGCAGGCTCCATCACTCCCTGGGGGGGGGCGCGTGCACAGATGGATATTTTGGCTTTTGCGACAATATTAGGATTAGGTTAGTGCACATGTGCTGCTCCTAGAATGACGGTGTCTGAGCGAGATGTCAGCCGGGGCACAGGGCACCGAGACGAGTGACCTGTCAATCTCTAGCAGGAGGCCGATGCCGGGAGGAGAAAGCAGCTGGAGAGCTGTAAGTGCAGACTAAGCTCTCGTATAAGAATTCCTCAATGGATCACAAGACAACAGACACAAATTTTTAATATACAAGTATGGAAATAATCATCATTACTTGTATGTTTACTGTGATGACGTTACTTGGTGGGTGTAAAAATCTGCTAATAGGTTCACTTTAAGGAGGCTCTTGGAAATGCATAGAGATAAAAGAGATGTGACTAGTTGCCATTAATAGGACATTTCATGTAGATCATCCTGGGGTCCCATTTCCTGAACCCTCTAAAGTCACACGCACATTGACCATACAAGGGTAGGGGGTATGGGTGTTGCATAGCAAACAAGTACCGTATTTTTCGGATTATAAAACACACTTTTTTTCCCCCAAATTTGGGGTAAAATGGGGGTGCGTCTTATAATTCGGATATACCTTACCAGCCACGGTGGAGTGGGGTCCCAGGGTCGCTGCTGGAGGAGGTACGTTGCTGCAGGCCGCAGACTGGGATGAGTGGGTGTTCGGATGTGTGACGCTGCGAGTGTTCGGTGGTGCGGGGGCTCCGCCGACACATTTTGTGAAAGCCCGGGACCCCCGTACGACCATGATTTGCTTTGCGGTGGACTCTGGGAAAATAGCTGCTGGGGGCGGCACATGCACAGATGGAGATCTTGGCACCAAGATCTCGGGAGATGAGATCTCAGTGCCAAGATCTCCATCTGCGCGTGTGCCGCCTTCGGCAACTATTTTCCCAGAGTCCACCGCAAAGTAAACCATGGAAGTACAGGGGCTCCGGGCTTTCACAGAATGGCGGCGGAGCCCCCCGCACCACCGAACACTCACAGCGTCACACATCCGAACAACTCTTTCTCCCAGTTTGGGGTCCGCAGCATTGCACCACTCCTGCCTCCGCCAGCAGCGACCCTGGGACCCCGCTTCACTGCAGCCACCACCCCCGGTAAGCAATAAGACACATGGATTGGAAGAAGCACCACCATTTTATTAAAAAAAAAGTTTGTTTTCCGATTTTTCTCCTCAAAATTTGGGGCGTCTTATAACCCGGTGCTTCTTATAAACCGCAAAATATGGTATTTGATATTTTCAGGGTTATCGAACATCGCTAACAATGATAATAAAGATGTCAACTTACATTTTTTTTAATTGTGTCATATGGAAAATCCAAGCCAAACTTTTATAGTAAGATACATAGCATGCACATGGTGGCTTATCAATGAGTATTGGGGATATTGAATTACTCCTCACTACATATCCCATATGTGAAGAAAAAGAGCACGACCTCAGCAAGAGTTCCAAAAGCTAAACCTCCCTCAATCCTGTTTAAATTACATTTTATTAATCTGCAAAAGTTTGATGTTAAAAAAAAATATATAGAGGGTGCCATGCACATTAGATGGCTCCGTAAAGGTGGTTGTTGCTTCGACTAATGTTCAGCCGGTTTACAATGGTTCATTGAATTTCACTTGAAGAATCGTCCATTTTTCTCTATTTTAGTTTCTAACAAAATAAAACTAGAAACTTAAAAAATTAATTCCCATTTTTCTAACAAAAAGAATTTTCAGCTAGCATTTATCTAGGCTTTGAGATTCGTAGAGGTCTCAGAGTTAAAGTTGGGAAGACCTATGAGAGAGATTCCAACAATCCTGCTCTTGCGCAACGTCAGGCGAAAAGAAGGCCGGTCCTGTCGAAATCATTTGGTTTGACCAACTATTATTTAAAGTCTACGGGTGCCTTAAGACAACACACCATCACACTTTTTATGACATTTCTGACAGTCCACACTCTTTTGCCAACAGGAAACTAATGGAAATGTAAAGCTTTAGCCATTTAAAGGTGTTATCCGGCCAGTCAAAATTATGGTAAAATCAACTTTTAAAGGTTCTAAAACAACTAAAGAATTAATACTCGCCCCCTTAATCTACCGACGGTCCATTTCTAACACTCTCCAGGTCCCTTGCTGGTCTCTACATCTTCCTTAAGTGATATAGTCACAGACATATGACTGTCCCCAGCGGTCACAAGTCTGTGTCAGTTGCTACATGAATTAGAGACTTTGAAGCGGAACACGACTGAACTGTAATAGTGAGGGAGCGACGGGCAGGTGAGTATGACTTTTTGTTTTGTTATAATAGACCCTTTCAAAATAGTTTTGCCTTTGAATATGGACAAATATGTTGAATATTTCATAAAATGTGTTTTTTACTTTGTCTTAAAGCTGTTTACCACAATGCAATATTCCTTCCTCTAACCGCTCCGCTTGAAATCTTCTTAATTAGCAGGAGGCAAGCATTCTGCTAAAAGTTAGTACAAACTAAATTAAAATTGGATTATAGTTTGGACAACTCTGCATTAAAATAATGTGTATATTAATCTGGTCTAAGGGCACAGTATGAGAGCTTCCATAAATCCTCTCTTCTGGAATCTGTTCTCACTGTGCGTACTAAATAGACTCGAAAGTCTGTGCTGATTCATTACATAATATATCTTTATACGGATTTAACCTTGTTGAATTGTTGCCGGTCACCTAAAAAGAGACCCTGCGAGTCTTGCCTTCCCTTTCATAGAGAAAAACTTGTGAGTCCTGATTGTCCCACCCACTCATATGGAAAGTCTGTTAGTCCTTTTCCCCCTACCATTCGAAAGGAAAACGATGACTGCCCTGCTTTCCATCCCACTAAGAGAAAACTTGTGAGTCCTCCCTGCTTTCAGTTATAGAAAAAGCCTGAGTGTCCTGTTTTTCCCTCCCACCCAGAGAAAGCTTGCGAGTCCTTCCCCCTCCTACTTAAATAGAAAGTCTGAGTATCGGGCTGCACCCCATCACTCATAAAGAAAGCTTCTGATTCCTTCTCCAACTTAGAGAGACCATAAGAGTCCTGCCTTTCCTTCCCACTCATTGAAAACATGTGGTCCTCCTCAACCTTATCAAGACACCCGAGAGTCTCAGTTGTAGAGAGAGATCTTGAGTCCTGCTTTCCACACACACTCATTAACAAAGCCAGAGAGTACTGTTTCTCATTTCCCCTCATAGAGAAAGCTTGTGAGTCCTTCTCCTCCAACTTAGAGAGACCATAAGAGTCCTGCCTTTCCTTCCCACTCATTGAAAACATGTGGTCCTCCTCACCCTTATCGAGAGCACCTGAGAGTCTCAATTGTAGAGAGAGATCTTGAGTCCTGCTTTCCACACCCACTCATGAACAAAGCCAGAGAGTACTGTTTCTCATTTCCCCTCATAGAGAAAGCTTCTGATTCCTTCTCCTCCAACTTAGAGAAAGAGCTTGAAGGTCCTGATTCCCTTACCACTCTTAAAGCTTGTGAGTCCTTCTTCCTCTTCCCACTTGTAGAGAAAGCCTGAGAGTCCCCTGATTCCACCCATCCTCTACTCGTAGAGAAAGCCTGGTAGTCCTGATTCCCCAAGCAGACAATTTTTTGTGTACGAGTGCATATAAAAAGTGGATTTACCGTAATCCCTGTATCAGTGGTGTAAGTGGGACTTCCTTCCTGAGACCTACTAACATGTAAACAGCATTTTACATTCAAATGAAATGAAAATCATTCTGTATATGTTGGGATTTAAGATGCCAATTTTATTATATACCTTGTGCCTATGCAGTGCTGTGTATTCTATTCGGAATAAAGAAATTTCATATCAATATTTTTCTGTCACGTGTCAGGGAAAAACGAATAAAGAAGAAATTCATTGCTAAGAAAACGGAAGATCCCAAATTACCGCCAAAGCCTACATTAGCTCTTTTTGATGATGAAGTCGATCCAGATTCAGAGTTGTTTAAAGCAAGCGCAAATAATTCGGCCAAAAGCAAGAAAACCTATAAGTTGTCAGATGGTGAGTAAAGAAGAAACCTTATAATGATTCAGCAAAACATATACATAAAATGTGATGCATCTGTATTTATGGTACGTTTCATGCTTCATTGTCGTGTTGACTGATCTCCTCATTGCTTCTTTCGAGAAATGTTTCTCAGACTTATCCGCTTGTGGAGCTTTAGGTTCAGAGCTCAGGGGCTTTTTCTGTGAAATTTCTTTTACTTCCTTCTTAACTTCTCCCTATCCTCTTTCCCAAATTGAACCTGATTTTTCTTGTCCTTTAGGCTTGAACCAAAGAAATTGGGTAACATTTTCTTCTGAAATTAACTTGTTCACCAATGAACTTTTATTACTTTTATAAATATCACTCTCTGGTTTAACACGTTGTTTTTTGGGGGGTACAAGTTGCAAGTACACAAAGGTATAACCTGTCAGGCAATGCAAGGAAAGCTGAAACCTGACGTTAAATATTGGATTAAGATATTTACTTCTTTTACCTTCATGACCTTTTTCTCTAATTCATCTGCTTGTGGAGCTTTAAGTTCAGAGCTCAATAGGCTCTTTCCTGTGATGATTCCTTCTTTCCCTCCTCGTCCATTTGCTCCCCATCCTTTCCAAATTAGATGGTTGATATTTCCTTCTGAAATTAACAAATTTGACCCATTAACTATATCGGAAACAATATCTGGTTTAACAAGATAATATGGGGGCATAAACAATGTGAATACACAAAGGTGTCCTGCTTTTCTGATCGCTCAGCCTTGGGATTTTATTTTGAAGACCTTGTATTCTCATTTCAGTCTTATTATTATTATTATTCATGTTTATAGCGCCATTTATTCCATGGCGCTTTACATGTGAGAGGGGGCGAGTATAGACAAGTACAATAAATATGAGCAATACAGGACGCACATAAGTACAGAAGGAGGGAGGACCCTGCCCGCGAAGGCTCACAGTCTACAGGGATGGGTGAGGATACACTAGGAGAGGGTAGAACTGGTCGTGCGGCAGTTCAGTAGACTGAGGATCACTGCTGGTTGTAGGCTTGTCGGAAGAGGTGGGTCTTCAGGTTCTTTTTGAAGGTTTCCATGGTAGGCGCGAGTCTGATGTGTTGGGGTAGAGAGTTCCAGAGTATGGGGGAGGCACGGGAGAAGTCTTGTATGCGGTTGTGGGAAGAAGAGATATTGAATGCTATTTCAGTCTTGTCAACAGTCTAGTGAAAATACTCAAAAAAAATATCCGGGACCCTCTGGGATTCTTGGCCCACAGACCACTACCAATGTATACTTCTGACTTGTCTCATTCTTTTTCCTTCGTCTGACCTCCAAAAACAAATTTAAAGATCGGTAAAAGTTAAGGCATCCAAACCACTAGGGAACTTATTCCTATGTTTCTGGCCTTATAACGGGTAGAACTCTTCTAATTATGCACTTTAATTTTCCTTACCTCTGACCTTTCCGTGTGCGGTGGTAAACTTTGAGAAATCATTTCATATCTGGCTTTACAACTTCCTAACCTCTGCCAGACATTTCGTGACTCAGTAGAGTAGAACATGTAATCCCACATGTCATAACACAGATGATTTACCGAGCCTGTCGATGGGTTTGCTGTCCACCAGTATGGGACGCACCGTGCAGATGGGAACACACCAGGAGAGTTATAGCTCCTCTACACATTGGTATTTTTTATATAAATAATTTAGGGTTGGGTATGTTTCCTCGTCGGTTGTTCTCTGTATGATCTCTCAATTTTTCTTTATTGTCAACCAAAGCGAAATCAAAACAGAAATAATTTACTGGAAAGTCTGTTTAATAACAGTGAATACTGCGTAATACCATTGAGTATAGTGCCGTACCGAAAACAGGCTAACTAATCGGCAAGTAGCGTACACCTCTCCACTGAAGGAGAGTCTGATTAGTTGTTTAGCATATATTTTGAGAGACATGACATATATACATCTCCAACTGTTCCTTTAATTAAGGCCATTATGCCAAGGCTGTCAGGTTAAGACCGGGTTCAGCCCAATGTTTGCATTCTCAAACCAGTCACCTTCACGGCTGTGTGCCCTTGTTGTGTTGAGGACAAGTGCAGGAGGCATCTACCGTAAACTAGCTCAGAATGGTGTATGCTGTACATTTTTTCTACATGGTCCTTGGGTCCCTGTGGTAAAATGCTCATCTGCACTTGCACATTTACCAACATTGGTCCACACATGGACAGCACTGAACATACCATATTGATTTCTAGGTGAAGAAGTTAGCTACTTTCTATATTGCAGGGCAACCAACAGGAATTTCTGAACCCTATACAGCCAAGGAATCTAGGCTCCTGCCACAACTGGGGATGGTGGCAACAGAAAGAGGCCGAAGGAGACAGAATGAGACTTGCTAAATTATTTCAGATCCTCCAATTAATTAAAAAATTGTAATACTAACCTGCTTTCTGTTGTAAGTACCCCACATAGCTCATCACTTCTTGGGCTACTCACCCACAACTCATGTAATCTCTACCCATTTGTTGACAAAGCATTGTGCCACTTTGCTCCACCCTCAATCTAATGGCAGTTTGGCCCCTTTTTTACATTTTTTTTGTCCTGGACCCTGGATATTGCTATGGTATAAGGGCAACCATACCCTCATTTTCACTGTTGAAGCCTCCACAAGTAAAATTGTCAAATTGCAGGCTGGCGATTTCAGATGAATGACCATCCATGAAATACAGGAGCAGGAGTCAGAGCGTGAGCGCTGTTCATTTAAGATAACTCGGGACAAATTACATCTTTAGAGCAAAATCACACATTTTTAATGACAAGTATTTGTTTTCAAATTCCTAACTTAGACGTGCCCCTGATGCAGTCGATCGGGCGAAACCCAAGTCAATCACAATATCCAAGCATGTTTTTACACTTTTTTTATCCCTCCATATTTTCTGTGAGTATGATACAAGTGTGTTGTAAAACTATAAGTTACCATGGTATTTCACTATTTCAAGATTTTTCCACCATTTGCTATATTATTAGATCTAAGAAGCAATATCCCACTTGATTTGGGAATGCTAGATAACTAATGTTTTTTTTTTTTACTTGTTGGTGTTACTAGTTGGGTTTCCCAAATTTATTGTTTAGTATAGCTAGTTTTCTTATCATGTCTCTAAATCTATTGTTAGTTGCTGCATAGTCATAAAAAAAGATCAACAACGCATTCGGCGCATGCAAGTTATCAGAATGGAGGTGGTGCGTCACGTGGGACTAGTCCTTAAATATGTCCCTCCTGAACTGATAGATGTCCCACAAGCAAGGATGTGTAATTATGACACAGTTGGGATGAAATCCAGCGCATGCTCGGAGAATACTGGTCTACTGACTTTGGTTAATCTTTGCACTGTGCATGCGCCGGATGCCACCTGGAGCGAACTGTAATCAGACATTTATGATTTTATAGCACTGGGAATTGAAACGGGGATTTCCGTATTAAAGTTTTTTCAAAATAAAAAAAAAAAGACAAAATTGACATGAAATATTTAATAATTTTATGCTATAAACTGAAACACGGATAGAAAAATAAAAAACCGCGCTGTTCCATTTAAGGGGAGGCTGAGTTCTTCTTATAAAAGTGTAATCATCACAGCCTATAATTGGAAACCCCAATGTTATAAAGTGTCTCTGATGTTTTCTGGCAATCAAGGAAAAAAATAATTATTGGAACGAGGCGAGATGTGTAAATACTTTTAGGTTTCTAGTGAACTATTTAAACCGTCCTTGAGTCGAAGAGCGGTGTTCAGTGTCAAAGACCTGTCAGACCTCCACCTCCCTCCAATGTATTATTACAGCTTTATGTAAGCAGCTCCGCGCCTGCCAAATTCTGGGACAAGTATTAGGAAAATACAGAAGAGAAAGATGTAGGGGCAGATATTACTAGATTTATCCTGGGGTGGGTTGGAGAGGAGTTGTTCCAAATGTTAATGTGGCGCTTTTGGTTTTCGACCTACCTTAATTACTCGTATCATGTGGCTTATTGGGAAGGTGGGCACTAACATTTTTGGCGTTTCCTGCAGACCATAGTGCTCTGACCACAGACGCCTCTGCCACGCCGATGAGACACTGAGTAAGACTCAAGGGTGTAAAGCAAAATTAGGCTGCACAACATATTTGTATGTGATCAGTAATTACAGAGCAGCAGGTTCATCTGCCTGGGGGTCCTAAGGTTTACCTAAGAGCCAAGATGGTTGCACATTGAGCAGTTCTTTAAAATCTATTGTTTTCTCGCAGATATCAAAATATTTGAGGAGCAAGACCTAGGAGGGATCGTAAAAGTAGGAGATTCACTGCTGCTGCCGTCTGCATGCGGTAATGATCCTTCCTTCAAACCATCAACCGCGGAGGACACCGATGCATTATTCAGGTATGGACTGCAGTAGCTTTTCGAACTTGCTTGTGATGATGTTTTCAACATAGCATTTTTTTTTCTTTTTACTTTTAGTTTTTTTTCTCCTTTTTTTTGAAAAGTGCAATTGTGGAAAAGGGCAGAAAATAGACAGACGTCTCCTGTATCGTAGGGACGTCACGAAGTCCTGTAGCTATCATGCAGTAACATAGGTTTATCTTCTAAACTGTAGGGAATGGATGATGTAGGACATTTCTACCGACGTGATCGTGACCAGGTAGTCAGGAAAATGCATTAGTCCTGGATGGTTTCTGGGTTTAGGAAAGTCAATTAAACTGGTGAAAATAGCAAATTATTAGTAGACATGTATTCAGGGTATTGCTTTATAACAGACCGTGCCGTCCCGGACCCCTCTGGACAATGACATTTACTCCCTGTGAAGATGAGTCACAGTCATGTGCATTAGATGTTCTTATATATACCAGTAATTTTAATAATATATTGTAACCTCTGCTCCGTGTCTTCCACAGTAGATTACTTTAGACATTGCCAGGAAAACCACAGCACCAGTAGTGAATGGGACTTTGGTTATATAGTGGCAGTGTGGTCCTCAGCATGCACATGCACTACCTGGTCAGTCCATCGCTTTCAATGTTTACTGTCCAAATATGACCGCTATTAATTGCCTTTCTTAGCAGGTCAGAGTTTGGGAGACTTACGTTTTGGTGATAGATGTAGGTGGAGATTTCTGCCCATAAAAAACTTTGATGGTCAAAATAATTCAAACCCCATTGCAAATTATTTTTTTTATCAAGAATCTTAGCCCATTCCTCATGGGCAATGGTGTCTAGGTCATTAATGTCCTACGGTGTTAGTTCTGCAACCACCTACTTCAAATGCCAACAAAGATTTTTTAGGGTTTTCAAGTCAGCCAACTCCAGAATATTCAAGGACATCTTCTGACACCAAGCCTTGGCGGAGGTACGCTTGGGATCATTGTCCTCTTGGAATGTTTAATTATGCCCAAGCTTTACTTTAATAAAAGGCATGACGTTTCCTGATACTTGATTGAATCCATCTTGCAGATTTTTAGTGCTAGATGAAGCAAAGCTGCTCCAGATCATTACGGAGCCACTGCCATAGATTCATAGAATGTTAGAGTTGGAAGGGACCTCAAGGGTCATCGTGTCGACACCCCTGCTCAATTCAGCACAGGATTAACTGTGTACATCATCAAGCCACGGCCATGCTTCACTGTAGGCATCACTGAGCCTCCACCATGCTTCACTGTAGACATCACCTAGCCACTGCCATGCTTCACGTTAGGCACCATTGAACCTCCATCATGCTTCACTGCAGACATAAGCGAGCCACCACCATGTTTCACTGTAGGCAGGGAGTCCTTTTCAGTGTATCTTTCATTCTTCTCCAGACGTACCGCTGATCTGTAGGCTCCGAAAATTTCATTTTTTTCAACAGAGCAGAAATCTAAAGAGTCTGTGGCTTATTTATATGTTTTTGGGTATATTGTAGCCAACGTTTCTTCTACTTTTGGGTCCGTAAATTTGACGTCTTGGAATATGTGCATGGAGTCTATCAGCGTTTAGTTTGTGCCTTAGCGTGCAAACTAAAACCTCAATGAATGCTATCACCAACTCCTGCTGCTTGTTTATTACAGTCACTTAAGTGTTTTGGACCACCTTGCTTCTGAGGAATCTGGTGGCAGCTCGTGACAGCTACTTCTTTCTGCCATGTTCAGGAAGTCCAGCGAGGGTTCCTATAACTTTGAACTTGAGAACTCTGCAGTTGTGTCTCTAGAAACATTCAGAACCTCTGTGTATTCTTTTCCTTGTTTGTGCAGGGTAATGATCATTGCTCTTTAGTTTTTGAACCCCTTTCTTGACAACCCAAGAATTAGTGAACTGGAGGCCATTGTCCATGAGGATTGCGCCACTGTTCCTCAGGAACTCTGCCAGAAGCCAATGACTAGCCACATTTTCAACAAGTCATAACAGCCAAATGGGCTGTACTAGGTACTAAAGATGTTTGTCATGAAGGTGATGCATTAGCAATTTGTGCTGAGTTTGGAGAAACCACCTGTTTATATTAGTTGTGTTGTATAGCTAGAGCCAAGTAAGAGATATTGGGATAAGCAGTAAAATACTGTAGATACCCACCTTGATTGATTTGCGCCACTTCACTGGTTAAGTGAGCTTTCATGCCTCTAGAACTGTGCCCTGTTTCTGCCTTGGGTTTGTGCATTAGACTCACGGTCTTCTTAGTAAATTTAGTTTGTGGAAGTGGGCAGGTTTGGTGTAGCAGTAGGGAACCATAAATGCTTTCACATGGTGTACTGATTATACTCATAGGATTATGGCTCCATCTAGGTGGAAGAGATGTCAGCCGTGTTGTCTCCAGCTAGGAGGAGATGATGGCTGCCATGGCACAGGGGATGTTGGCTTCAGCTAGGAAGAGGACGTAGCAGCACTAGTGCAGAGGAGTAGGTCTTCAGCCAGTATAAGGATGCCACAACCACATTATAGAGGATGTCTCCTGCTAGGAGGGAAAGGCTGCCACACTGCAGAGGATGATGTCACCAGCTGGGGGAGGAAGCTGCCACACCGCAGAGGATGATGTCACCAGCTAGGAGGAGGAAGGCACACCGCAGATGATGCCACCAGCTAGGAGGAGGAAGGCACACTGCAGAGGATGATGCCACCAGCAAGGAGGAGGAAGCTTCCACACCGCAGAGGATGATGTCACCAGCTAGGAGGAGGAAGGCACACCGCAGAGGATGATGTCGCCAGCTAGGAGGAGGAAGGCACACTGCAGAGGATGATGCCATCAGCTAGGAGGAGGAAGCTTCCACACCGCAGATCATGATGTCACCAGCTAGGAGGAGGAGACTGTCACACCACCGAGGATAATGTCGCAGCTAGAAGGAGGAAGGCACACCGCAGAGGATAATGTCACCAGCTAAGAGGAGGAAGGCACACCGCAGAGGATGATGTCACCAGCTAGGAGGAGGAAGCTTTCACACTGCAGAGGATGATGTCACCAGTTAGGAGGAGGAAGCTGCCACACAGCAGAGGATGATGCCACCAGCTAGGAGGAGGAGGCTGCCACACCGCAGAGTATAATGTCACCAGCTAGGAGGAAGGCACACCGCAGTGGATGATGTCACCAGCTAGGAGGAGGAGGCTGCCACACCGCAGAGGATGATGTCACCAGCTAGGAGGAGGAAGCTGCCACACCACAGAGCATGATGTCACCAGCTAGGAGGAGGAGGATGCCAAACTTCAGAGGATGATGATAGCTAGGATGAGGTGGCAGCCACAGCACCACTACTGCCTTTAAATGGCTGGGCTTGCACATTGTCAAAAAAAAAACTTTAAATTTTTTCTAGACCCACTGCTAATGCACCACGCTAGCAGACAGTCTTGAGCCGCTGTTTGGGGAGCCCTGTTCTATGCCAGCACAGGCAATGCCATGGTGTGGAGTCTTAGAAAGTTACCCCTTCTTCACCTTTAACCCCTTTTGGAAGTATGACCTTTCCTAATTGGTTCTCAAGGTTGCCGCTTTTCAGGGTAGTCACCATGGTGTACATCTGACCAAGGGTGCATACCAGGTGCCATGAGTGATTAAGACATTGTCAGAAAAGCTGGGGATGCTACAAAAAATAAAATTGCATCACTTAGACTAGATTAAAAGAGCAAATAGAAGAACATAGTCATGATGTAGTAATGAAGAGCAAATTCCCACATCCATTTGTCACAGCCTGAGTATAGACTGCGATGCATGGACTTCCTGTGGTTCTCCTGACCCAAATTTGACAGCCTCATCTTCACCTGTAAGGCTCTTAAGTACAAGTCAGGAGCCCCTGAGCCGGTCCATGGATCATGGCCCACGACACACGGATTTGTGAATGCACTGAAGGACAAAAGAATCCAGATCTGAAAGTCAGGCAAGGTCCGATTTAGGCATGGTGGAGCATGGAGTCAGAAGGGTTGCCTCTGCGGAAGCACAGAGTTGTGCCAGAACACAGACGAGGATGGAAGCTGCACTGACTCATGCATCCATCATGGATGACATCTCAAGTAAGCTCAGCAGACATAGGACCCGGCAAACTTCACACAGTCCACACAATGGAGGGATGCAACGTTCTGTATTTGATGCATGTGTGGGTTACATACCATTACTATCACTCTTAATTCCTGAATTTACAAATGACGTTCTGTATTTCTTTACTTTTGCCTTCAGGGTTGAAGAAGATTTGGAGAAACTTTTAAGTCTTGGAATGAAGACAAAGAATAAGCCAAAGCCACAAATACCTGCCAAGCCCACATTTCTGAAGAAGTCCAAGAATTCCACCAGCCCGTCACACATGGATATAAAGCCCTCAGAGCCCAACGTACAGGCCATGGACGAGTCAGACATCCTCCAGTACATTAAAGAGAACGAAGCCCCAGACAGTGACTCACTCAGTCTGTTTTGAAGGACTGATGCTGATATTGCTTTCTTTTTGAAGTGTCCTTTAAACCCTGTATAAACAGCAGCCTACCATCTCAGTGATTAGGAAGGTAGGGAAAACTTTACTATAAGCTCTAGACCAAGAGTACATCATGCATTAGTTAATGGACTGCCGTATAATCGCTCATCAGCCCTTGCTGGAAGGGATGAACCCATTTTCAAATACCTTATGAGGGAATACCAAGTTAAAAGATGGTGATTCCCATATTCTATCAGCTATTAATTGGTTCTCTCACTCGGAAGGCTCCAACATTACATGGACATCTAATTGATTTCTGTGGATACAGTGTAATACCACAATTAACCAGTGGAGGTGCTGTAGGGAAATTGATCACTTGTTGCCTATTTTTTCACCAGCTGATAAATCCGACACCGTATGATCAGCTTATATTTGGGATGTGGCTCCAAAGAGTGTCTCCTATTCTGGAGGACTCTGGATAGGCTTGGAGTAAATGGGCAGTCTACTGATCTCAATGCTCATTGTGTAACGCATAATGTGGTGGGTGTTTCTGAGGTTCTGAGCAAAATGTACTCATGTATTTTTTTTCCAAAATATCAGATGGAGGGATCCTCATCTTCCATTAGCCCCTGCTGATCTGTGTAGACCACGCTGGGAGTGATGTCTACGCCGTCTGGATGTCACATTACTCCTGAAGTCTGTGATTGGCTGCAGTAGTCAGGTGATGAGGAGAGCGCCTCATTGGATAGTTCTCTTCTAGTCATGTGACATCTACGGCCAATCACAGGCTTTTTGGTGGTCTATGCTGGATCCACGGGGGTGACAGAAGGTGAGTATCTCTTTATTTGGTATTTAGAGATAGTCAACGCCTAGAAAAAATATTTTTCACCATCAGACACCCCCTTTAAGACATCTTCACCTCTTAGAGTCACTCTTTTCTATTAGCTAGAACTGGGAGCCAACGTGCTGCCGTCAAATCCCTTGAAAACAATGGACACACTGAAATCAATGGATCCTTTAATATTTTTTTTTTGAGTTTTTACAAGTTAATCAGCTCCTTCTAGCTCCGAAGTTTTCCAAGAATCTGTAATTGTTCTATGCAATCAGTAAAAATGATTATTCTAATTAAGGCCTTAACTTTTATGCTCGTGTATGATTGAGACACAATAATAAATCTGCAGATCATGTCTGTGATCATCCTATGTATGCCTAGTGATTACTTTTATATGAATTTTCACTTTCCTTTTTTCATATTCCATTTACCATTTTAACTTATATCCAGAAATGAAAGACTTTTGCCGGTAAGTGAAATAAAATAAACAGAATAATGAATTATTCCTGGGGACAAATACTTGTTTAGTGAAGCGATGGACATTTACATGAAGTGTATGACATTTTCTAAATCTCACCGACACACTGCGGGGAAAAAAATATGAATTCTCTCGGAAATTAAGCTGTGGGTCGAATTTTAAATGCTACGCAAAGTGTAAAATCCGCTGCACATCCATTTTGCCAGGATCCATTGACGATTTTTTTTCTGTACCATTAAATCAAATCCGTCAGCATGTTTTGCAACGTAATCTGAGAGCAGCATAATGTAGGGACAGAGACCCTGATTGACCAGTGATGTGTCACTTACTCCGCAACATGTGGTAATTTTGATAAAATCACTGTTTTCTTCCCTTCAGATCTAGCAGTGCTCAGAATGCTGAGCTGTGTATAACCCCGCCCTCACCACTGATTGGCAGCTATCTGTGTGCATAAGCGGAAAGCTGCCAATCAGTGGCAGAGGCGGAGTTATAGAGTAGTTGACTAGAGGCACCAGATACCTAGTCCTGTAGTGATAATCTCCTGCTGATAAAACACTGATTTTATTGAAACAGAAACACACAGCCTAGTAAGTGACATATCTCAAGGTGTTCTCAGATTACATAGCAAAAACCCGCTGACAGATTCATTTTAACAAACCTTTCTGGACAAACTTTAGAATCTAGTGCAGGGAAGTGTGAGAAATGTGCAACAATACAGATAAGGGATAGTTATCATTGGGCTTTACCCTGCAGAAATATCCAGATCCTTTCTTCCCACCGTCACTGGAGCATCACTACCGTGTGGCATCATCAGTGTCATGAATAATCCCCATCTGCATAGGATACATCAAAGAATTCAGCATAGGGGGCTTTCAATGCAGATTTTGGGTAATTAATGGCAACACTGCAGGCGCCATCTACCTGGGTGAGGGTGCACTCAAACTGTGGGGTGTATAGTTTGAAATGATCGGCAATTTGTTTGCCTCTCTGCGGTTGTTAATAGCCTGCTTATATAGGCTGACCCCGCTTCAAATGCACACCGCGACCGGTCAGTAATTGATTGTACAGTAAGCATAGGCTGCCATTGTACTCGGCAGCACAGGTTTTGTTTACACAGTAGGATGCGCTGCCGAGAACAAAGATCCTCCAATGTGCCTGAAATAGGCTGGGCAAGCACTTGGGCAAGCTGGAAAGATACCAAAGCAAATGTTTGGATTTGTTTGTGATGTCTGTAAGCAGCTTTGTGGTAGTGTGCTTTGGGGTAGTGTGCTTTAGGGTAGTGTGCTGCCAGCTGCAGGTCATTTGACCTTTCAAATGGTGTATCATTTATTTGTGTGGGTGGAGTATGAACAGAGCAAGTGTGCAATTCAATAGGCAGTGCATGTTTACAAATGTGTTTGCATATGTGCCTCACCTGCAGTGAAGTGTGAATCCTCCAATGTGCCTGAAATAGGCTGGGCAAGCAGTTCGGCAAGCTGGAAAGCCCCCAAGGCAAATGTTTGGATTTGTTTGTGAGGTCTGTAAGCAGCTTTGTGGTAGTGTGCTTTGGGGTAGTGTGGTGCCACCTGCAGGTCATTTTTCCTTACTGCAGGTTTATCAAAATTAATGGTAAAAACTGTATTTTGTGATCAAATGGTGGATGTGTGGTTTATTTGGCTATTTTCTTGCTGAAGGGTGCAAGTTTACCTTACAAATGGTGTATCATTTGTGTGTGTGGGTGCAGTATGAACGGGGATACAAAGTAATCACCGAAAAACAGTGTTTAGATATAATAGAATAGATTAAAAAAAAAACCTTTATCCTGGACACTCCTTTTAAATATTTGCCCCATCCCATTAAAAAAAATCCAAACCCTTATTGTGCCTTTTACCTAAAATACTTTTCTCATTTAAGGTAGTTAGAGAGGGGTCCACTATGATGTAACTTACTAATTGTCTAGTTATAGGTCTACAGATTCTCTCCCTAAATTACTGGTCAGAACGATCGTCCCAACACGCGTTTCGCCAAAAAAAAAACTGGCTTCTTCCTGGGGCTTTTTTCTGGATTCACACTACAAAAACACATAAAATTGTGATCTAATGTGATTAAAAAAAAACTTTTTTCCTGGATCCTCATTTGAAATATTTGTCCCATCCTATTAAATTGCAAACCCTTGTTGGGCCTTTTAGTTGAGATACTTTCCTGTTTTAGGGTAGTTAGAGATGGGTCCGTTATGGTGTAACTTCCTAATTGTCTAGTTATAGGTCTAGAGATTTTGTTTTTGTGCCTGAGACATTTTGAAAATCCAGACAATGTGGGAATCCTTAGAGAGCGAGCAGTAAAGTCGGCGCTCTTCATCCTCCGCTCACGCTGCTCGCATTCATCATTCCTGTTGTATGGGTGATCATATGCAGAATGTGCTTCCTTCTAATGAATTATTCTCTCTTGTCACACATTAGCGACTGCCTCTTAATAAATCCACAATCTTATGTCATTGATTCCATGTTGTGTGGCTATGAATATTCCACAAATCGTTACAGAGGAAAAGAGTCAATATTAGTCTCTAAGGAAACGTGTTGCTAAAATACAACTTCAGATCTTGGACGAAATGTATAATTATGTGAGGTCAAATGTAATAGCTCATAATGTTTTATAATGACAATAGAAAAGTAATGCACTGTCAAACCGTGCAATCCTGAACTACGGTATTATTGCACCTCATCCCAAAATTAGCGATAATGGCCGATGTGTGGGTCAGTGAGAATCACTTTTCATATTACAATATACACTACATGGACAAAAGTATCTGAATCATTAAATTCAAGTTTTTAATCCAGTTGTATTGCCTTTGCTGTGTAACATCTGGCCCCTCGCCCCAACGTATAATCTCCGGTCCCTTTCTGACTTTCCTAACATGTGACACAACGGCCGGTGGTGCAGAGCTCGCTAATATCAGAGCGGTCCTGTAATAGGAGCACCCGGCGGAACAAGTCCGTTCATGACATTTCTTCCCTTCTAAATCTTCCCCCATCACCGGTGAGTCATATTATTGAGAAGTGGAAGGAACCGCAGCCAAGAAGTGGAGACCTCGTAATGTTACAGAGCGGAGGACTAGGTGCTGAGGAGCAAAGGGCAGAAAAGTCAACAACGCTCTGCTGAGTCCATAACTGCAGGATCCAGACCTCTTCTGGTATTCAGAAAAAAACTGTGTTGCTAGAGCTTTATGGCATGGGTTTCCGTGGTTGAGCTTCTTCATTCAGCCTTACATCACCAAGCACAATACTGAGCATCAGATATAGTGGTGTAAGGCCGCCACCACTGGACTCTGGAGGAAACGTGTTCTGTGCAATGACGAGTCTGGGTTTGGTGATTCCAGGAGAACGATACCCCCTGACTACATTGTGCCCGTTGTACAGTTTGGTGAAGGATGGATAGCACTATGCTGCTGTTTTTCTCGTATCGGCCTCTACCCCTTAGTTCTTACTTGTCAAAGGGGTTGTTTGGTCTTTATCTACATAGAGTGACTGCAGACTTGTGAATCATCTAATCGCACCATGCAAGGATTGTCTGGTGCTAGCGCCAGGACAAAGCATTCTGACCAAGGACAACATCAGAGAGCATAGTCTTCAGCGTTTGCTTAAGTTTCCTTCAAATTCATTGGTCTCCTTCCACACTCCAAAATGATATGGGGTTTTTAGGATTTCTATGAAATTGTCCTTTAGCGTATGTGTTTCCTAAATCTGAAAAGTAGATTGTGAGCACCATTGGAGACAGTGACTCATGTGGTGACAAACTGTACAGCGCTGCGGAATATGTTGGCACTATATAAACATTGGAAAACAAGTAATTAATTTTACAAGGATAAAATTTGGAGAACTCTATTTGCTTCCATGAACATCAATAAAAATCAGTCCTAGGTGAGAGATCTCGGTTGCGTAGCTTCATAGGGATACAAAACCCAAGTAAAAGCCTTCAATATAACGTCAGTAAAATATGGCACAAACCAGTACATAACGCGGACATCTTTCGTATATCTATAATAAGAACAACCCAAACACATTTTTGGCCAATTGGTAAATGATGTAAATAAGCCCATAGGTACAGTACATCCGAGTAAGGACAATTGGTGAACTGGTCACAGCGTTGTGGGTGTCCAAAGGGTCATTGATGCACATCGTGAGTGAAGACCATCTCAACACGTCCGATCCTACTGTAGTGAGGCTAATGGTCGCATAGTCGATGGCAGGTATGTGTCACAGAGATGGATTGTCTCTGTGATGTAACCCGGAGTATTTTCTCTAGTGCATGAGAGCACTAAGTGGTTCATTTGTTGCACCTGGGTCCAGGTTGCGGGTAGCTATGAGAGATGGACGGGTCTGGCTACCAACATACCTCACATTTGTGTTGTTACAGCCTATATAATGGAGGTTGTTATTTGTCACATGGTCTGTGTGTTGGGAGGGAGAAGGCCTCCTGTGTGTGTGGCTTTAGACTGAACCTGAGTACTGGACATTACTCTAGCCTGTGTGCCCAAAGACCTGGCGGAGCAGAGCCCTGCTATGGACATTTGTACTTTGTTTTGCCTGATCTAGAGGCTGTTTACTTTCTGTTTTTCTTCTGGGTTTATGAAGCAATAAACCCACATGAACTTTTAAGGAACAAACCTCCTGTTTTCCTCCTGTAGCACCCGAGTGAGCAAAACCCCTACACTACAGAAGGGCTACTTTTGATCTAA
Organism: Oophaga pumilio; assembly: GCA_009801035.1. Taxonomy (NCBI): domain Eukaryota; kingdom Metazoa; phylum Chordata; class Amphibia; order Anura; family Dendrobatidae; genus Oophaga; species Oophaga pumilio. The sequence goes on along the minus strand of VIAB01001932.1, from coordinate 103,411 downwards.
TTACTGAAATTGTACGTACCTGATTAATTATATTTTCATTTATGTGGATGACTGGGTACCTGAGCATCACTTACCTGAGGAAAATATTCTCTAGCGACAGAGAATGTATAACAGTTGGAGAAAAGTTGAACTTGATGGACCTATGTCTCTTTTTCAACCTATATACCGTAACTGTAACTAGGATGCACAAGTCGATGGAGGCCGTATGATGGGGCAGTGTTCTTCTGAGAGGTCTTGGGTCCTGGTATTCCTGATGGTGTGGCAAGTGCCACATACCTAAACATTTCACAGATAAAGGAGTTTGGGACCTTTTTCAGCAGGCTAATGCCAAAAAAAACCTGTTCTGGAACTGTGTGAGGAACATGACTAAGAGTTCATGGAATTACCGTAATTTGTCTTCAATATTCCCAAAACTCAATTTGTAGGTATATAGTGGGAACATCCCTTTTTAATGAAGAAAAAATAGAAGTAGTCAATAATAAAGATTTACTGAAGATGTTTAAAACAGTCGCGATTCCTCCAGTAACGTCAAACCAACGCGTTTCGACTTATACTGCCTTACTCATGGTTACTCATCCCTTTTAATGATCTGTTGCTATTGTGTTGGTGCCAGGTACCTCCAGACACCTTCGTAGTTTTTGTAAAGTCCATAGATCGGCAAAGTAGCGCTATCTTGGTTGGTAGAACAATACTTACAAATTACTAGAGAGGAGGTTTCAGTATTATGGCTAACATTGGTGAATCGGTGTTCATAGCATTGGACAGGATATATGGTACAAGAAATGTTTTCATGCTCAACCATGGTTTGTATCTCCAGCATTTCACCTCATGCACATATTATTCTTGAGTATCTTTGTGTAATTATACATATAGAGAACTGTATTTCACAGTCATTTTTTTGCATTACTGTGTATTTCCTCGTGTGTCTAATTATGCTCTATATCCTATAAGTCAATCTAAACAGTGGTGGCCTGACCAAGCCTCCTGTCTGGCTTACTTCAGACATTTCCGGAATTAAGCTTGTCCTTACATGTGAACGTAACCCATGACTCAATGCCCTCTTCAGAATTGATTTGAAGCAGGTAGGAATGTCTGGTCTCGTCGCACAAATCCATCATACATTGCAGAGGAATGACTATGGAAATTCTTGATCACTGACCTGAGAGAAAAGTGATTGTAGAGAAAGTAAGCAAGACTAAAGTCCATAATGAAATCTAAAAGGTTTGCTACTGATTAAGTTTTTGTTATTAGCCAGTAACAGGCCGATGGAAACTTTTCAACAAAATTTTCTGCAATTAGTAATTTTTTCAGGAAATTTTATCTCATGCCACCCATCCCAATAGTGGCAGCCACCATCTTACTATAACAGAACAGTCACATTGACCCCATAATAGTAGCCACTATAGACTTCCACAATTCCTTGAGGATTACTGAAGGAACTTAGGAGTGTGAACTGAACATCACCGTAGCCAGGACGTCCCTTGAAGAAATGCCAAACAAAACTAAAGTATCTAGATGGTTGCACAAGATTTCCATTGACACTGGGGAAAGATAGTATGAAATTCAAGTCATGCTACACAGTTTTAGCTAACCATAACGTTGAAGGAAAATGGATCAATTTAGTTACTTGTATTACGTTTTTCCCCCCAAATTATATTTAGCACTTTAATTCATGTCAATTCTGCAATCCCAAGAATCAGCTCAATGGTTTGAAGGCACGACCAAACAGCACCACACATCTTCGACTCCCAGACTTGTGGCTTAGAAAGAAGTTGGATATTTTTGTGAACGTCAATGCCTGAAAGTTCAGGTTTTTGGTGAAGTTGTTATAGGGGGTATCTCCAGACGTACGTGAGGGGAGATATGTGTTGCAAAGGTTGCTATCCTGCGTGATGTGAAAGCCATATGTTTTCCACCAGTATGATCTGTGCTGAGAGCAATCCAGTCGCTATATGGGTCCGTCTTTCATGGTGAGTAAGTTAGAGATGAGCGGGATACCTACCCACCATATCTCCACCTCCAGGGTATGGCTGGAGGGAGTTATATGTCCAGCCAGTTTTTTTTCTCTGTGTTGTTTCGAGGAAAGGAAGCCTCCAGACTGAAGCTCCTGCGAGAGCTGCCGCATGTGTTGTCTCAGAAGGCGGAAGCCATACTGTGAAGGTCTTTTTCTGTTACTAGTTTGGGCTTTATAGTTTATGAAGCAATAAACCACCCAGAGACTTTTTAACCAAATGTGTTCCTTTGTCTGGAAGGAATTTTTTTCCCCAATGTGAAGCTTACTGTTTGCCACTTGGTTTTTTTTGCCTTCCTCTGGATCAATATATTAGGGCAGGTTAGGATAGGACATGGGTTGAACTAGATGGACTTAAAGTCTTCCTTCAACCTTAATAACTATGTCTACCTCGGCGAGCAGCTAAGTGTGCCGATCTTCCACAGTATGTTCCATGCCCCAGACCTCCCTTCTCTCTAGGAGCCAAAATTTACAGGCCAAGTTATACATTTGCATGTCCACTATTTAAGGGAACTGTTCACCAGAAATGACTTCCTGCAGCACTGACTTACGATTGATGAAAATTAGAGAAGCTAAGCTATGCTTTGTTCATGACAAGTGTCCCTTTTAATAAACTGACCCTGGACCACTGACCAGGTGCTGTTTTGCCAATGCACTAACATTTTTTTAGATAATAGAAAGGTAAAATTGTTCCTCAATTCTGAGTTGATTCAACAGGTCAATGTTTTTTGAATATGACAATTGAGACGAAGGTGGAATACATTGTATGCAAAGTCCATGAATTGACGACTGTTTCTGCTCTCCATTTGCGTACATTGCCATGCAGCACTTCAAAACCGCACATAATGAGATGAATTGCAGTAGACCATAGGTTCTCAAAGTTCTCTGACAAAACGCCTTTCATTTGCCGAGCGCCTCTGTTTTTTGTCAGCCCCAAAATATGATTCTGTTGTACATTTCTGCTAAAGATCACAAAATGCAGAACAACCAGTACTGAAAGCAAAACAAGAGTTCATTAAATTAGGAAGAGAATGTAATTAGCAGTTGTCGAGCTGGAATCAGAGCAACTGAAGATAAATAATGTTGGTGAATAAACCCACTTTGCCACTTTGTGACTTGATGAGTCCAGCTATTGCAAAGCTACAAATCAAAACAAGTGTACTGAAATTCCAGAGCTGTATTGGTCTCCTGTAAGATTCTGCAGATTTTACCAATAGTTTCATAGTTAAAGAGATTAAAAAAAGACACCGGTCCATCAAAACCATTATCCAAGCAAAAGTCCAACAATGAAGTTCAAGATGAAGCCTTATATGGCAAAATAATTGTGATATCTATGTAATGCTACCGACTCTAAATATGTCACATCTCCAGCATAGTCAAATTCCTTACTTGTAATATATTTTTATTGAATTTTTTTCAAACTCAAGTTTTATGATGATCTATCTTAATCCTGCAGTCCACTCATTTTATAGTAACCTTGGCTAATATATAGTGGTGCACAATTTCTTGGCGAGGGAAAACTATGTTCTTGTCAGGAGCATCTAGGCCTCTTTTTATGCCTCCTAAGTTTGCATTTGACTTGGCAGCAGCTGCCTGGCATTGGTCGCTAATGTCTGCCAATACACATAATTGTTTTCTTATTGGAAAACTTATCCTATGTTGTACTTTTCAGTACATAGCAGTACATTTTTGTTTCTTTGACCCAAGTGCTTAACTTTTCATTTATCCACATTTTTCTTAATTTTCCATTTTTCAACCCAACCCCAACTCCCTCTGTAACAGTAAACTAAACCTCCTGTGTGTATATTGTCTGACAGAGATTAATATAATCTGCAAACATTTAAATATTTACTCTGTGTGCCCCTAGAAAGTAATTAATACAAATTGCAAAGAAGAAGGCCCAATACTGACCCCCTGAGGAACCCCATTGTTAACAGTAACTAAGTTGGAGTATTTCCCTTTAGTATCTAAATATTGAGCCATGTATCAACCCATTCACTTGTACAGTCATGACATAAAATGAGTACATCAATATTAAACTATATGGTTTTATGTGTCAAGGCATAACATTTGGTTCTTAGAAGGTCTTGAAACTAGGTAGATACAATCTCAGGTCATTATATGATAAATTACACCATGTAATTATTTAACAAAAACTAGATCAAAACACAGAAGCTGTGGGGAAAAATTAAGTACACCCCATAAATCAGTAGATTGTATAACCACCTATAGCAGCAATAACTAAATGTAATTTTTCTTACGACTTTCTCAGTCTCTCACATAGCTTTGGAGGAATTATGGCCCACTCTTTTTTACAACATTCCTTAAGTCCATTGATGCATGTGGGCACTCTAATGTGTCCCACCACAGCTTTTCAATTGGGTTGAAGTCTAAACACTGACTGGGTCATTACAACATCATGATTTTTTAAATATTTTTCATCCATTCTAATGTAGATTTGCTGGTGTGCATGGAATCATCATCCTTTCACATGAACCGGTTTCAGCCTATCATTAGCTTTTGGATAAACTAACCCACCGTTCCGGAATCTGTTTAGTTTCTATCAACAGCTTAGTTACATCTGCATTGAGCAGAGATGAGGAGTTGGATGATTTGGGTCCATATACAGCCTTTAGCATGTCATTGAAGCCCTTCTTGGCTAATGACGTGGGGTTGTTTTGATGCACTTTGTACTGTTGATGTTTCTGTTTAGGAGTGCCTTCATTTCTTTGTCGTTTTCATTGAACCAATATTTTTTACTTCGGGCTGCTGGTCTGAGATGCTCCCGGGTCAGTATTGTAGCTCTAAGAGTAGTTCACTGTTTTTCAACGCCGGTCTTGTCTGCGGTGTCTTTGACAGTCTGCCATCAAGGTCATTGGCAAATTCCTCTGCAGCGCTTCTGCTTTGCAGCTTGGACACATTCAGCCTCTTTGCAGTCTACTGCCTTTGGGGTCTCCTCAACGGCAGAATGCGAAGCATTTAGACACAATAAGGCGGTAGTCAGTCCAGCAGTCGGCACCACACATGACTCTTGTTACTCTAAATTTCATCCTATTCCTCTTCCTGACAAAATTGTAGTCAATGAGATCCCAGTGCCTCAAGCGTGGGTGCATCCACGATGTTTTCTTGTGAGTGGGTAGATGTAACAGAACGTTGGTGATGACAAGGTCACGTGTGGCACATGTCTTAAGGAGCAGAAGGCCATTGCTGTTACACTTGCCAATGCCTTGTCTCTCAATGGCTCCTTACCAGTTTTTAAAGTCTCCTAGTATAATGAGCTTGTCTGACAGTAGGATTACTGCGATAGGTGTGTCAAGTTCATCACTTATCCTTAATGTCACTTGGGTTGGTCATGGAGGGAGCATAGGCTCTGATCAGCGTAGCAAGCTTTTTGTTTGTAAGTTGGAGATGACGTGTCATCAGGTGATCATTGATGCCCTCTAGAAGCTGGGTAAGTTTACAAACAAGGTGATATTTGATAGCAAATGCCACGCCTGCTTCTCGTTGTTCAGAGCTGCTTCAACCACTACAGAAAAGCATGTATCCACCACCACTATGCGCTGCCAGTTGGCCCTTATCTGCTAAGCAGGTTTCGCTGAGAGATGCTATGTCCACGTTTTAATGAGCTAGATTTTTAGCAACCAGTGCCGTTTTTCTCTCTGGTCTACCTTGTTATTGTATAGCAGAGTTCTCACATCCCATGTGCCAAAGTTGAGTACCATCATTTTCTTCTCTGCGTTGACCGCTTTGAGAGATACCCGTCAGGTGTGGTAGGCTGTTTTGTGGCAACTTTTCTAGCCCCTTCCTCAAAGGAGGTGAGCAGAGTGATCCTAAAGAAGGCTGCTCAGACACCCAAGGGGCTCCCGAACTCCACTGCTGCTTCGGTCCAGTGGGGAGCGACCCTATGCCCTGGGCCGCCTGTGTACAGGTTCATGACCACAACTTCCAGTGATTCCACACCTGCTTCTTTGCCGTTCCCTCCTCGCCACAGAACTTTGAAGCGTAGTGATTGAAGTCATGACTTGCGCTTGACTTGGATTAAAATGAGGAAGAGTTGTGTATGACGTCAGCCTCACTCTCTCATCCGTGCCTATCGAGTCTCAGTGACAAGAGCCAGTCAAAACCACTGAAGATAGGAAAGGATGCAATGGATTGCCAGGAGTGTCCTATGTATGGTTCGCTGCGCCCTCATATTGCTCCATAACACTTTGCTGGAAATCGCTTTTCTGTCTGTTGTATCTTATATGGTTTCTTCCCCACAGTCCTCCAAATCCAGCCTTCACATGCACAGGTAGGCAAACCCTTAAAGTCACACTGGGCCTCAAAACCAATGGCTACCCTCACCAGGTTTGGCCTGCCTCTCAAGGCGGTGTTGCACGGTGTACCTGCTGCCATATTCTAGCAGTTACTTGGAAGTAGAGTTGAGTTGAGTACCAGATGAGGATCAAAGATGGTCGAGCTGTCCTAAAAAGACACTGCAATCCCTCCACCAGATATGCTACCTCTATCTGGACACCCCATATTTAACTGTAGAATACTTTGTTATATACAGAGGAGTTTATGGTCGACTCAATGACTACATGTTGCTAAGATCCTGTGGCTCCAAAGTAAGATCAAATCATCACCCCTCCAACTCCATTTTTGACATTCAGTATTCAGTGTTTGTTTTTTGTGCAGGTAAATATAGCTAATCAATTCAACTTTGGTCTCATCTGTCCTAAAGACATTGCTCCAGAAGTCTTGTGGTTTTGTTCAGATGCAACTTTGAAACCTTTAGCCATGGAACCATTTTCTCTTTAGAAAGACAAAGCTTTCTACAGGCAATGCTTCTAAAAGCAAGCCATACTTGGTTAGTCTTTTTCTACCTGTACTGTCAACTTGAACATTTAACATGTTAATTTAGACCATTAGTGTCTGAGCTGAAGCTCTTGGGTTTTTGCAGTTTCTCTGAGCATTGAATGGTCTGAATTTGGGGTAAATTTGCTGGGATATACCCTCCTGAGAGCATTGTTAACCGTCCTGAATATTTTTCACTTGCAAAAAACTTTTCTCTTGGTAGAGTGATGGACTCCAGATTATTTGAAAATTTCCTTATAACCCTTCCCAGATTGATTAACAGCAACATTTGAATCGCTAAGATAATTGTGGTTGTCTTTCCTTTTTGACATTCTGTTAAAACACATCTCAATGCTCCAAACTAGCAAACTTCCAAAACTTCTGCTCTTATAGAGGTGGTCACACTTGCTGGTGACTAATTACTGGGGTATTTGATTAACACTTACCCTCTTAGTTCCAATGGAAGCAGGAAGTGTGTACTTAATTTTTCACACAATGCTTCTGCATTTTGGCCCAATTTTCTAAAATAAACACATTGTAATTTGTCATGTTGTTGTACCTCTCAGTACATATTTACTGTTTTGTAACCCCTTCACGACCCTGGGATTTTCATTTTTTTGCTTTTTTATTTGCTCCCCTTTTTCTCAGAGCCCTAACCATTTTATTTTTTTGTCAATGTGGCCATGTGAGCGCTCTTTTTTTTGTGGGACGAGTTGTACTTTTGAACGACACCATAGATTTTACCATATAGTGAACTGGAAAACGGGAAGAAAATTCCAAGTGCGGAGAAATTGCAAAAAAAGTGAAATTCCACTATTGTGGGTTTTTTTAACCATGTTCACTAAATTTTTAAATTGGCCTGCCATTATGATTCTCCAGGTCATTACGGGTTCGCAGATACCAAACATGTATAGGTTATTTTTTATTTAAAAGGAACCTGTCAGCAGGATTGTGCTCAGTAGCCCACAGACAGTGTCAGGTTGGAGCTGTTACACTCAGTGTCAGACTGAAGAACATTGGGCCCACCAGAGGATTTGATTCTGAGGGCCCACCTTTCTCTCCCACTCAAGGTTTGCACTATGAACTCTCCTGAAGAAGAAGCCAGGGCCCACCGGAGGATTCTCCGGTTCTCTGGTGGGCCAGTCCAACCCTGGTTACACTGATTAAAATGATATCTGGGGTGAAGAAATCCGTCTTGTAGCTGTTGTGTAATCTTTAATTTCAGTTTTGAGTTAATGATATGCTCGTGCCCCGGGGCGGCCTGTGGGGGGTCTTCATATGGTGCTCTGCTTAAGTGTTCATCAGCATGGCTTCTGACACCTCACCTGATCCCCCACTGACCTGCCCCCTAGTTTACGTAATGAATATTATATGTACATACTGAAAAAAAAAAAAAAAA
>VIAB01001932.1:82335-93634 GCA_009801035.1 Oophaga pumilio | reverse complement strand
CCACAGGGGTCTCCTTTAGACCCTGGGTTGTCATGCCAACCCATCTGCGCCCCGAGATCATATGACAGGGGCGCAGATGGGCGGAGCTAATGATTCGCTTCTGCCGCGATCATGTTAAATGCCGCTGTCAGATGAATAACGGCATTTAACATGTTAACAGCCACGGGTGGATTGCGATTCAGCTGTCATCAGATCAGCTGTCGTGCCTGAAAACATGATGGCTCAGCGCCGTAGCCCGCATCAAACAGGAGGAGGCGACCTATGACGTACCTATATGTCATAGGTCATGAAGGGGTTTTCATTTAAAGGACTTGTCCTCTACTAAGACCCCTTTTCATTCTCCATGCTTGGCCTCGATAAAATAAAAAAGCCTATACACACCTCCCTTGCTGGTGCCATTTGTACGGTGTCGGCAGTCGCAGTCCCGAGGCTCTCGTGCAGCTGTATGACACATGACCACGGCGCCCAATCAACACTTGCGTCCCTTTCCCCACCTTCGGAGAAATTAAAGAGGAAGTCAGAGATCAGCTGCTGCCCGGACTTCCTCTTCATGTTCAATTCGACAGAAGGCAGAGACCGTGACGCCAGCACTGATTGGACGCCGTTCATCACGTGTCAAAACAAACACACTAGAGTCCCGGGGCCGCGAGTGCAGACACTGATAGAACAGCGCCAGAACAGGAGCTGAGTATAGGCTTTTTTTAATTTATCGGGACCAAGCTTGGAGAATGGAATCCAACTGAAGAGATGAAAAAGGTGGGATTTCATTAAAAGTTCTTTATTGCAGTGAGTTAACATATGGATGCACGGGATCCGGTCAAGCAAAGGAAATGGCTGTAAAAGGTATGTACGAGTTTTTTAGTGCCTGCTTCCCTACGCTTTTTCCAAGCCTGGGGAATGAAAATGGGTTGTTCTAGTAGTGGACAACCCCTTTAAGGACCAGTTGAACCTCTATATTGACCTAATATGTAAATATAAAATTCAAATAATTTTAGAATTAGAATTTCTAATGGCTAGATTTTCCGCCATTCTCCTTTTATGTCCCATCCTTTTATGTGGTTTTAGATTTTTTTTTACATACTATCCTGACATCAGCATTGGTTTTGTGAAGGTTCATTGGGTCACTTCTAGGCTGGGTGAGTCATCATAAGTTGAATCGAAGGATAGGGTAGTAGCAGTGAGTATACACAGGTGCTTACTTTATCCTACTGGAAATAAGGACCCTTCCCCACTATCCTTTGGTTTATTGGATGTATCAGAGGTCAAAATTACGCCAATCCAGACAGTTATGGGATGTGTAGTTGATATTCCATATAGTCCGGCCCAAAAAGGTTAAAGCCAATAAGTCAAGACAAATTGGATTTTTCGTCGTTCCTCGCCACGTTCTTGTTGACAAGTAAAGATTCCTTCTGGTTTCACAAGTTCAAGACTATGGATTACGCTGGTATTTAGGCATTTTCAATTGTTTTTATTCCAGTATGTGTTGTCGTTTCTTCTCTCTGTGCACGGTAGTGGTTGTCAAGCTTCTCTGCCGCTGGAATTTCTTCCCGGGAGGGTGGTCGGTAACATTCCTAGCGTGTCCCAACTCCACTGATCTGTGTGAGGAAATCATTTCACCTTGTACTTGGATGGATATCCAGACGTGTACGATAAAGAGAACTGGATAAACCGTCTTTAGACACAGTGCATTTTACAGAACAGTTCAGGTGACGGATAGGGAAAAGCTTCAGCGACCAATACTGTATACAGCGCCTGGTGCTCGGTGTATGGAGTGCATTGTACGCTCGCATGTGGATTCTCTAAATCTTGGATATTTACAGTATTTTGCAAATGTTTTGGGCAGGTATGGAAAAAAATATGCGAAGTAAGAATGCATATAAATAAATATACTTAATAAAAACAAACTATTAACTGACAAAATACAAAGTGAATGATCTAAAGAATAATCTAAATAATGTCAATATTTGGTGAGATCAGAACTATTGACCGAAAGAGAGATCACTGTCATAGGGGTTCTTGTATAGATGTGTGTATATACAGTGGCATGTAAAAGTTTGGGCACCCCTGGTCAAAATTCCTGTTATCGTGAACAGTTAAGCAAGTTGAAGATAAAGTGATCTCTAAAAGGCCTAAAGTTACAGATGACACATTTCCATTATATTTTAAGCAACAAAAAAAAAATTGTCATCTTTTTTATATTTTAAAAATTACAAAAAGGAAAATGAGCTGGGTACCCTGCATGGTTAGTACCTAGTAGCAAGTATCACAGCTTGTAAATGCTTTTTGTAGCCAGACAAGAGTCTTTCAATTCTTGTTTGATGGATTTTTATCCATTCTTCCAGTTCTGTGAGATTCCTGGGTCTTGCATCCTCTGCTATTTTGAGGTCTTGCCACAGATTTTCAATGATGTTCAGATCAGGGGACTGTGAGGGCCATTGTGAAACCTTCACCTTGCTCCTTTTGAGGTAGTCTATTGTGGATTTTGACTTGTGTTTAGGATCATAATCCATCTGTAGAAGCCATCCTCTTCTCAACTTCAGCTTTTTTACGGATGTTATGTTTGAACAAAAAATTTGTTGAAATTTTATTGAATCCATTCTTCCCTCTACCCGTGAAATTCCCTCTGCCATTGGCTGCAACACAACCGCAAAGTATGATTGATTCACCCCCATGCCTCATGGTCGGCGAGATGTCCTTTTCCTGAAATTCTGTGCCCTTTTTACTCCACACATACCTTTGATCATTGTGGCCAAACAGTTCTATTTTAACCTCATCGGTCCACAGGACTTGTTTAGAAAATGCAACAGGCTTGTGTAGATGTTTTTTTGCATACTTCTGATGATTAAATATATGATGAGGACGCAGGAGAGGTTTTCTTCTGATGACTCTTCCATGAAGGCCATATTTGTGCAGGTGTCTCTAAACAGTAAAACAATGTGCCACAACTCCAGATTTTGCTAAATCTTTCTGAAGGTCTTTTGTAGTCAAGCAGGGGTTCTGATTTGCCTCTCTAGCAATCCTACGAGCAGCTCTCACTAAAATTTTGCTTGGTCTTCCAGACCTTATCTTGAGCTCAACCATTTCTGTTAACTGCTGTTTCTTAATTGCTTTTTGAACTGAGGAAAGGGCAACTTGAAAACGCTTTGCTATCTTCTCATAGCCTTCTCCTGCTTAGTGGGACTCCACCATTTTCATTTTCAGAGTGCTAGGCAGCTGCTTAGAATAACCCATGGTTGCTGGTTTATGGCACAAAGGGAAAAAGCTACTGCGAAACGCGCGTCAGAACTCCGCCATATCCTGGGGAAACATTTACCACAACATGGGTGAGCACTATTTATTTTGAGCCTTAAACATTACCTATTTTGCACATAGTTATTTATGACAGGTTAGATTAGGCTTTGCCATCTTACCTTTTCACTCCACAGGTATTAGGATTTATAGTACTTTGTGAATTATTGATTTTTTTTTTGGCTAATTTATAGATCGCTTATCATTTTTTAAGGCTGAAAGGCCCCCTCTCGGCTTATACGCGAGTCATATACACTAGGGGGTCGTGGGGGAGGGGGAGCGGGGGTGTCAGATCATGCTCACCCCCCCCGGCGCGTCTCTGCAGCCCCCCTGCTTCTCCCACGATCTCAGGCTCCTTCCTTCAGCAGTCATGTGGTACCGCTCATTAAAGTCATGACTTTAATGAGCGGTACCACGTGACTGCTGAAGGAAGGAATAGCTGCCGGAGATCGCGGTAGAAGCAGGGGGGCTGCAGAGACGCTCCTGGAGGGGCTAAGTATATGCAATATTCACCTGTCCCCGGTCCACCGCAGAGCACCGCTCTATCCTCTGCCTGTGACGTTCAGGTCAGAGGGTGCGATGACGTAGTTAGTGCGCTTCACCCTCTGCCTGAGCACTCACTGACAGAGGACCCGGAGGACAGCGGCGCGCAGCGGTGGACCGGGGACAGGTGAATATCTTAGGTGCCAGGGCCCTGAGCTAGCGGTGACACCGGCACCTGTCCCCCATAGCGCGCCAGCGTCCCTGCTTGCTCAGGACATCGGCACCCGGCCCCCAGCGACGAGAGGTATGTCATTTTTTTTTTATTTGCAGCAGCAGCATGTGGACCTACTCTATGGAGCATCTTATGGGGCAGCATATGGGGCATAATCTATGGAACATCTTATGGGGCTTAATCTATGGAGCATTTTATGGGGCATAATCTATGTAGTATCTTATGGGGCATAATCTATGAAGCATTTTATGGGGCATAATCTATGGAGCATTTTATGGCGCATAATCTATGGAGCATCTTATGGGGCATAATCTATGGAGCATTTTATGGGGCCATAACCTTTATGGAGCAGCATATGGGGCATATTATTCTATGGAGCATCTTATGGGGCCATTATTAACCTTTGTGCAGCATTATATGGGGCGTATTTTGTATGGAGCATCTTATGGGGCCATCATGAAATGTATGGAGCATTATATGGGGCTCCTGATTCAATATGGATATTCAAAAACATTTAACCCACTGATGTCTAAATTAATTTTACTTTTTTTTGGTATCTATTTTTATTTTTGAAATTTATCAGTAGCTGCTGCATTTTCCACCCTAGGCTTATACGCGAGTCAATAACTTTTCCCAGTTTTTTGTGGCAAAATTATGGGGGTCGGCTTATACTCGGGTCGGTTTATACACGAGTATATACGGTACATCAAACAGCCTAGTAAGTGACACATCGCTGGAATCAGGGTCTCTGTCTCTACATTTTGCTGCTCTCAGATTAGGTGTCAAAAACCTAATGACAGATTCCCTTTAAATTGGGGATAAAATATTTCGACATTGGAAAGTAGAATAGTAGTATCTCTGTACATAGCCGTACCTAATAGTTGCATCATACTCGTCCATATTTGCATATGGTCTGGGCCTTCGTGTATGTTATTTGTAAGCTCTGCTTACATCAATCACAGAGTATTTCTCACTAAGAAGTAACAATAGGTCATTAAATAGGAATGTCCTTCCTTTAAGGCTCCTTTGTGATCCAAAGTGAAGTAAGAAGGGATGCAGGTGTGGGACAGCCACATATATATATATACAGGACTGTGTCCCGTGTTTCTAAATGTTACATTCCTGAGGGGCTTCTATGTCCTGCAAAAAAAAAGGTGAAAAACATTTGTAAAGACCAAACATCAGATATTTGTATTATGTGAAAATTCTGCCAATTTTTGCAAAAGAGCTAAATTGTATTAGAGACAATGAATTGAGAGCACGCTTCAGTGTAACGTTATCAGTAATTCTCCCATTCATCCACGTATAAATACCATTTTACAGTTTATAAATAATCAATTTTAAAGGCTGATTTAAAGGTATTGTGTTGGGATTAAAATCTATATGTGTAATCAGAAAATTACCCACTGCTTAAATTGAATTTTTTATGTTAAACATATTTTTGGGGCTATATTATACGAATGAACACTGTAGTTAGCACAGGATCCACCATTCACAATAGGTGATGTCACAGCTCACCTCCTCCTCCTGTACAATGACTGATAACACCTCTATACAGTAGATAACACAGGATCCACCATTCACAATAGGTGATGTCACAGCTCACCTCCTCCCCCTCACTTCACAATGTCCTTTGCGCATGTTCAGTAAATGCTTCAATATAATGGAATATATGAGTCAGTCTATTGCTAATGTACATGTGGATTTCATGAAAGTAAAGATAGTGGTAGAATACGCCGCCCATTTTTTAATACCGATTGTAAAATGAAAATAAAAAAATTACCAAACTTTTTTAAAACATCCGTGTGCCATAGAAAACAGATTTAAGCGGAAGGTAATTCTCTTATGACACATGCCCTGTAAAAAATAACCGAAGGGATGTTCACCGATCCTGCACAGCTCCCATTCTGACGCTTACTCAGTCCACGTTGGTCTCTACTTTCTGGGACCATCTCACAGATCAAGAAGGACAGGATCTTCTCTGTCAGCCAATCACTGGCTGCCGCACTAGACTCTGATTGGCTGAGTGGGAATTTCTTGCCATTTCCAGTGTGTCAAAATGGGATTGAGAAGTAGACACCAATGGGGACCAACTTTGGAATGAGAACTTTGAGGAATCAGTGAGTAATACTTTTTTTTACCAGTCTGAGCCTTTTTTAAAAATGTATTTTATTCCCTGGAAAACTGCTTAAATAATGTGATAATTCTGGCTGCCATTCTGTGTACTGAGGATGGCTCAGCTCCTCTTCGCTCCAGCTCTAGTCCCATCCAGCATTTTGTTAAAATAACTATAGTGATAGCCAAAAGTTGGAATAATCATTGTTGTAGTTTTGTCCCCTGCTGACAAAATATTGGTTGTCCACAATAGTCCATGAGCTATACATCCCCTGCTGTGCCAGTAACACTCCATCCCCCACTGTCAGACTGTTTGGAGATTGCGGCATTATTTGCATATTATGGATTGGATGACGGTCGTGGCTCAGTGGTATTCATCCAGTAAATATAATCGTTATCCTGCGGGATATCGACTACTCCTGTAAATAGTTAAATAAATGAGCAACGTCAGGTTTGAGATTTCCGCTACTCCACCAGTGTGGCATTTCTGTTTCCTGCAATAGTTTATTTACTAGAAATGACCAAAGCAATTTGTTGGATGAAAATCGAATTTGAGCTGAATTTTTAGGAAGTTCTAACGTCTTGGCAAATTCAATCAATTTGCAATTCAATTTGAGCAAATCTTAAAAAAAAAAAAAAATACTGCCTTTCTATACAATGCAAAAGATTGTATTCCTCACAGAAGGCTGACCTGAACTCAGGAGTGACCATATGTGCTTCCCATAATTCCTTGCAACTATCATGTTACATATCCTATATATCCATATACAATCATGCAGCCAATCAGGAGGAACAAGCATAGTACGTATAAAAGCCTAGGCAGGGAATGCAGCAGCCATTTAGGTGATTAAGGCTAGTGAGAGTACATCAGCATTCACAGCTCAGCAATAGAAATAGGAAGAGAAAACCATAAAACATTGGACAAATACTGTACTCAAGACAGTAATGTGTTAAATAACTGCAGCACTGAAGAAGATGAGTGTCACAATCTGGGAATAATGCAGAGATTCAATTGACTGGTAGAGCGAGAACAGCAGCACCGCCAGACATAGTGGGATTGATCAGCGATATAATGTAAACGGAATCTGTCCTGCTGCAGTTGAATTACGATTACACATTCTTTTTACTTCATTTTAATGTACTAGAAATCGACAGCAAGACAACACAATAGTCTATACAGAAAAAAAATCTGAAATTAGAGTCAGAAACAGTGTACTTGCTTGTCTAAAGCAACTGTACTGAGTTGTTGCTTTTCTTGTGCAATTGTTATTGAAGGAACCACTGTTTTTTAAAAATACAAAAGATATAAAATAATACACTAATCCTTGCTCTGCCCTCAGCAGTGCAAAGAACTCTAGTGCGCATGCGCCGGCGCTCTTTGGCCTTTCCCCGCACATACCTTAGGTTTTGTGGTAAAAACCTGGTGACAGGTTCCCTTTAACTGTGTATGGTACATCACTCATCTCAGTCATAGCAGTATGATGTTACTTCTGACAGCGACACCATCAGTTTGAGTCAGTATTCTGCATAGAATGGTCTACCTAATCACAAATGACTAAGAGGGATCATTTTTGTACCATGTAAAGTCTTTCTTTTGAACTTTGAGGTCACTTTGACATTACTAAAGCTGTGTTTGCGTTAAAGAGAAAGGGATTGGACACAAATTGCTATACACAGCTTTTCAAGGCAATTGGAATACTTGTGATCTGCAGCAAATTTATTTGACGCAAATTGAATTTTTGGGGAAAAAACTGCAGAAACTGGTGAATTAGAATTCTAAAAGATTCAGTAATATGTAGTTTAAACACCTTAGAGGAACCCTCTGTACCTTCACATTGAGAAGGGTTATGCCACGCTTATATTAGCAGAGGGAGCAGTTGCACCCCAACTCTGGTGCCTTATGGAGCTGCTAAAAAATATTTAGAGTTGAGAGTCCTCAGTGGTTGATACCTTTTAATAGCTAACTGAAAAGATGGTAACAAATTGCAAGCTTTCGAGACTACTCAGGTCTCTTCATCAGGCATAGACTAATACAACATCTGAAGAATCACATATTTATACACAAAATAGCACAGAAAAAATGCAATAGGTAGGACAATAGGTATGGAGCTGCTGTGTCTCATATGAATACCTGAGCCTGAGGAAGGAGCTGGACCATCTCCGAAATGCGTAGCTTGAATAAAGAAGTTTTATACATTTTAATCTCCGTCCAAAATGAGATTTTGTAAGGAAAAAAGGCTTGAAGGTCATATTATCCTACAAAATTTGCAAAGAAAGCTTTCCACACCCCAAATATGAGTGACCCAGCAACAGGACAGGGAGGCAAAATTTAATGAATGACAGTTTTTGTGAACTCGAGAAGAACAACGTGATCCGATATTGTAAACTATTCCAGGCAGATGGACAAATTTGACATCATGAAAGGCAAAGTTGGACTCCACGTTTAGTGACGAAAGATCCGTTAGTGGAGTATGGAGATACGTTAAGGATGCTGGCAGGAGACTGTATTTGCAGTGATGGAGAGAGCACTGAGATCCGAGATGTTGGATGAATATTTTGTGTTTTACCCAACAAGAACAGGAGGCATTGTTCAAACTGCTGAACTAAGAGAGACAGGCGTGTGTACATGGTAACGCTTAAAATACATTGGTTCCCATGCAGGATATGGGGCTTTTATATCTAGCCTCTTGATACTTTATCCTATTGTTCCAAACGGGAAGTTCTCGAACGCCGTTTCCTCTGCTCGGTCTTCACAAGGAAAACCGAAGAGCTCAGGAAACGTCGTCTGCAATGTAAAAACAAGCTGAAATTTAGACATTTATTTTAAAAATGTACTCTTCTAAATTAAACCCGTAAAGTTTCACACCCCCCCTCAAATACCAACCCATAAGGATTGAATGAAATCTAAAAGTTATAGATCTCCCTGGATGGTCCTTTATTTTGTGAATAACTCCATATATAGATACTTTCATTGATTATTATTATTATTATTTCTCAGCTAAAAAGGCTATGCACACCTTTTTTTTCATCATAATGATAATTTATTTATTTTACTCACTTACTGTATATAGCAGCATTAATTTCACAGCGCTTTACAGACTTACTGGAGACAATTTTCTTTATTAAAAACCTTTTATCTAGCTGCTTGTGTTTGGAAAAATATTTCAGATCTATTCTGACAGATTCTCAGCTCTACTCTATTGGTATTAGATATAGCAGGGGAGGTGGTTGTACATAGATCTCCACTTTGTGGAGAAAAGAAAAAGTAGCTGCAGTCTCAGGGAGGACAGAGAAAACAGGTCATAGATAAGGAAGAAAGCACATGAATAGTAAGTAAGTGCAGGATGGTAGAGAAGTGAAGAGAAGACAGCAGCACAGAGCTCACATCCAGCCTATATTAGTAGGAAAGACACAGAGCTCACATCCAGCCTTTATTACTGGAAAAGAAAGACACAGAGCTCACATCCAGCCTTTATTACTGGAAAAGAAAGTCACAGAGCTGACATCCAGCCTTTATTACAGGAAAAGAAAGTCACAGAGCTCACATCCAACTTTTATTACTGGAAAAGAAAGACACAGAGTTCATATCCAGCCTGTATAACTGGGAGACATGCAGCGCTCACATCCAGCCTATATTACTGAAAAAGACACACAAAGCTCATATCCAGCATTTATTACTAGGAAAGACACAGAGCTCACATGCACCTTTTACTACTGGAAAAGAAAGACACAGAGCTCACATCCAGCCTGTCATGACCCAGGACGGGTTTTGGTCTTTGTCCCGTCCTGGCCAGTCTGGGGTTAATGGTTTCAGCCTCTCTCTGGCAGAGGGCGGCTATTTAGTTGCCAGTTGACCTAGGTCTGATGTCAGTTATACTCCTGCCCTCGGCTGAGTTAGTTGACCTCCTGTGTGCCTGTGCCTTGTGCCTGATCTTGTTGCTTGTTTGGTTTTGACCCGGTCCGTCTCTTCGTTGTGAGCTTGTCTACTGTCTTGTTACTGTGTATTTGCCCGTTCTGTTTTTCTGATCCCTTGGCTACGTTCTGGTTATTCTCTGCCTGCTCCTTTTGTACTGCGTTGCTCCCTCTGTGTATGACCTGGCTATCCTGACTATCCGTTTTGTCTATTCCCCTTGGTAACTCTGTCCCGTAGTTACCCTTCTAGGAGTTTTCCTTCTGCTCATAGCTCTCTGGAACTTAGGCCACGCCCATCAGCAGTCACGTGCTTAAGGTCCTCTGGCCTGAAACAATCTCTGTCTGTTACTGCCTTCTCTGAGAGACCTGTGGCCGGCGCTGCCCCTTGGCAGTCATGTGCTTCGGGTCCTGTTAGTCAGAAGCACGCATCTTCACCGCTGCTGCCCCGCTCCACAGGTATCTTTGAGTGCAGTCTGTATTATTCAGGACACGCGCACTGGCTCAGTGAGCAAGTGCGGTGTTCATGATACAGCCTTTATTACTGGAAAAAAAAGTCACAGAGCTCAGATACAGCCTGTATTACTGGGAGACACACAGAGCTCACAGCCAGCCTATATTACTGAAAAAGACACACAAAGCTCATATCCAGCCTTTATTACTAGGAAAGACACAGAGCTCACATCCAGCCTTTATTACTGGAAAAGAAAGATACAGAGCTCATATCCAGCCTATATTACTAGGAAAGTCATAGAGCTCACAACCAGCCTTTATTACTGGAAAAGAAAGTCACAGAGCTCACATCCAGCCTTTATTACTGGAAAAGAAAGTCACAGAGCTCACATCCAGCCTTTATTACTGGAAAAGAAAGTCACAGAGCTCACATCAAGCCTCTATTACTGGAAAAGAAAGTCACAGAGCTCACATCCAGCTTTTATTACTGGAAAAGAAAGTCACAGAGCTCACAACCAGCTTTTATTACTGGAAAAGAACGACACAGAGCTCACATCCAGCTTTTACTAATGGAAAAGAAAGACACAGAGCTCACATCCAGCCTTTATTACTGGAAAAGAAAGACACAGAGTTCATATCCAGCCTTTATAACTGAGAGACACGCAGAGCTCACATCCAGCCTATATTACTGAAAAAGACACACAAAGCTCATCCAGCATTTATTACTAGGAAAGACACAGAGCTCACATCCAGCTTTTACAACTGGAAAAGAAAGACACAGAGCTCACATCCAGCCTGTATTACTGGGAGACACACAGA
>VIAB01001932.1:45856-62115 GCA_009801035.1 Oophaga pumilio | reverse complement strand
ATCCCCTCACCCCCCAATCCTGGTATGCATGGTCCCCTCACCCTAGGGCTTAATGTCACCTTTTTATTGTAAGGTGACATTAAGCCTGGCTTAGTAATGGAGAGGTGTTAAAATGTTAAAATTGCATTGCAGTCTGATACCAATCGCACTGCATTGGTATGTAAATTAGATGCTAAGTGTTAAAAATCGGATTGTACTCACACAAAAAACGCATGACACTCGCATGACAATTGCATTACACTCGTCCGACTCTCCTGCTTGAAAATCGGACCGATTTTTAAATCTCTAGTGTGTCTCTGCCCATACTACAAAACTTCAGATGGGAAATACCTCTTCAAGGACTCATGTGCTTCTTTATATTATGTCTGTTGCTCGTCTGCGGGTTTATGTGTCTGCAGGTTATAATTTTTTTTTTGATGTGTAGCAACCAAAAAACAGCAATTCTGACATTACTATTTTTTTTTTACTTTATGACGTTAATTATACAGGTTAAGAATGTTATTATTTTTATGCAGGTTTATGTGTTTGCATGGTTATACATTACACTCTAGAGCTCTGTTCACACTTCATTATGTGAATACATTTAAAAAATGTGCCAGAAAAGCTCACGGTGAACAATTCCAATGGTTTCCCCTCCGAGAGTTTCCTTTTGACCCCCTTTCTTTTTACAATGGATTAGATGCTGTTCAGTGGTATACGATGTATCCCTCCATCTAAGGGGAAATACTCCTATGTAGTTCTGCAACATTAAGTAACACATCACTGCAAAATCAGACATAAAAACATCAATCCTAATGTGTCATCATCCAGACATGTTCACGTACCCTATGACTGTATTTCTATAGGGCTATGAATTGATGTCATGCTGGTTGTGTTCCGACTCTAATGACTCACACAAGGATTTCACTCGTAAAGGAAACAGTCAGTTTATATCGATTTTCAATTTTTGATTTTGTGCACAAAGGAGCACAAAAAGTACAAAAAATCCAATCAATATACGCAGACTTTTCTCAGAAGCGTTCTTGTCGTTGAATCCAGGATCCGGCCGCCTCCTCCAGGTGGTCTCTTCAGTTATTTCCCCAGTAAACTGCATTCTCTTCTCTTTCAGTCACTTGTTTGTTCGCTTTCTTTATGCATCATCTTGTTCTTCGGCTAAGCTGAGAGTGAGAATGGGAACTTGAGATTTCAAGGAATTGAAGAGCTAAGAGGAACAACACAATGACAGAACCAGGGAAGACGTCAAGTCTCAACCTTCCTTAGACGTTTTTTTTTCCCTGGGAAAATGCAAAGTGGCAGTCATCCAAAAAGTTGCACGTGACCGTGAAGCACAGTATTGTATCAAATCAGTTCCACTTCTATAAAAATCATTGGAAATATTAGAGTTATTTTTTTTTTCATCTCTATTTTTTATTCATAAACATTGAATTTTATTAGAATATGTTTGTTAGGCTCGCCAGGGGAGGTCGATCCTCTAAGCCTTAGCTTCGGATGGGCTCATGTATCCCGGGTGTTGCTAAAGTGAGTAGAAAGGCACATTGTCATGGGTGTGTCAGAGGCTGCAGTCACACTGTATCTAGCTGTAGAAGGTCTTAACCCTTTTGTCTCTTTGACCCAGTGGCAACCATTCTCCGGCTAATTGACACACCTGGACCTGTGTGTTTATAAACTCCCAGCCTGCTGCTTTGAGTTTTTGGTGATATTTCCATTTCTCCCTTTTGCGGTTTGGAGCTATAGCAGTCGGCTATCTTCCTCTTTGGTGTTGCTGAAGGACGTCTGTGTAACATCTCTGAGTCTACTCAAGATAAGTGTTCCCCTTGTTCGTCTATCCCAGCTGTCTTTAGTGGTAGTGGGGATCGACTAGTGAAACCCCCTCATTGCCTAAGTAGGGCTTATAGCCAGGGTCAGTCAGGGATTAGGTTACTGCACAGCGTTAGGTGCAGAACCTATATCGGGATTTTTAGAGCAGACTAGGGGTCTCCAGTCGGCCTTCCCTAGTGTTGGGCTCCCTTCCCTTCATCCCTTCATGTTGCACTTAGTCGTTCCTCCACTGTGCGTGACATTCGTGGGCAGTGAGGACTTGGCACACTCAGGAATTTCAGGACAGATGAAGTGGAACACACTACTAGGACAACCCCTTTTCAATCTGAATGTTTTTCCCCGTGAAAATAAAAAATCCCTATACTCATCCCCCATGCCGAAGCAATTCCAGTCATGTCGGCACTCATGTTCTTGGTGCTCACGTGAGGTTGTTATGACTGGCTGCTCTCTTCCTCTTGATTATGTATGTCTGAAGATAGGGACAGTGATGACATCATTGATTGGGAGCAGGGCTCACATGACATAACAACCTCACGTGATTGCCGGGAACGCAATGGCTGATACCACTGGAATGCTGCCATCTGTGGAGGTGAGTATTGGTGTTTTTGTATTAACGGGGCAAACATTCATATTGAGAAATAGTTGTCCTAGTAGTGGACAGCCCTTTTAATCCTCCATGTTGTGATGCTGCTGTCCCAAGTAAAACAGTTCATTTTGTGATTTGTGTTGAGTAAACACTGTTTTTGATTAAATTAAAAAAAAGTGTTAAAGCCATCCCAAGGTGTACCCAAATTCGGAAGGGTCCTAACCTCTAGTATTAAAACTTTACCCTGTGTCATAGTGATATCTAGGTGACTAAGTAGAGATGAGCAGGTGAGGCAAAATTAGAACTTGCCTGTTCATGTGTTTTTTCCTGAGAAATTTGATTTGCAAAAAGTTATTTTCTGCAAATGTAATGTTCCTTATTATGTTCTGCCCTCAGAGCATAATAAATGTAATATGCTAAAAAAAATCGTCCTACTCACCCTCCACTCACCTCTCCGGCCCCACAGCTACTCATTGCCTCCTGTACGGTCCTCCCCGCATCTTCTGATTCCCTGTCACTCACGTTGGATTTCGGTCCTGTGCCGAACTTCTGGGTGTCATAGTACCCAGGAGGGTTCTGTGGGGGCATCATGATGTCACAACGTGCTCCTGTGCAGAACTCTCCTGGATGCCATGATGCTTGAAAGTTTGGTACAATGCGAGAGAACCAAAGATTCCAACGCAAGCGACAAGGGATCAGAAGATGCGGTGAGCACTGGACGGGTGGTGCAGAATAGTGGAGGGGCTGAAGAGTTGAGTGGTGAGGTGACTATAACGATTTAAAACATCTTTAAATCTTTCCCTAGCCAATCAGGGCCCTGAAAAATGTTGGCCAGCGGCCACCCTTTTACTGAATCTGTACATAAGTGAATTACAAAGAAATCCGTATTTTGGCAAATGCTTACAGAATGTTTTGGGAAATCTGGTGACAGATCCAGAACAAAGATTATGATGACCCGTCCTTAGAATAGGTAATCAATATCAGATTGGTGGCGGTCTGACACCTGGCATCCCCACTACCGGAAGTGCACAGTATACGGCCCAGAACAGCACAGCTCCATACACTGGGTTCTGGCATTCTCAGGTGCTACAGCTCGTTTAGGGGTCCGTTACTATTTTTTATTTAAGTATGTCTTCACAGCCTCTATTTTTTCCAGCAGATTTCCATATCTCCAGGGTTGCATCAACCGCTGATGGAAAGCATGTGTAACATGCCGGCCACCACCCTTACGCATGCATCAGTCTATCTTATGCACATGACTAATGACTTGGACCTAGTAGCTTGCACCTTTTTGACATGTAGCTCACTCAGTCATCTGTAAGGTAAAATCTTACAGATAAAGCTTGGACGATAAATGCTCACAGGAAAGAGTAATTTATCAATCCCTGTCACTGGGGCTCCATCTGCGTTGCCTGCAGCCATGCAACAAGCGGTGAGTTACTGCAGAAGGGGGCTAGTTTACAGCCATTATTTGTCTGGAAATGTGACATTCCTTGTGTCCCAGCTTAAAGCATAATCTATATCTAACCTGTAGGGCAGCAATGACATGAAGTCATAACCTTGGTCATAACCTCCCCATCTCCCTCTGTCTACACATCCGTTAGAGGTAAGCTTTCACTCATCAGTCATCTCCTTGGTGTCCACCATGATTAAACATTGACTTTTTGTGATTTCTTTATGCAAATTAACTCTCCTCCAGAAGGATGAAGAGCTACCTCCTTTCGTTAGCTAGCTGGTAAGTTAAAAGCCAACCCATTTACTAGCCTTAAAACATGAAGGGAGACATCCATTTCCAATTATTAGATTTAGAACTTTACATTCTTATGATTTAGTGAAGTCATATATACCTGTAGATTGTCAGTATATACAGTATTATAATCTTAGTTCCTATTGTAGACATACGACATATCGCCAATAGGCTCTTACAGATCACTTGTCACTCATCCAATAAGAAATAGGCTCTACTTATTAGCTCCAAAATAACCTCCAAATCAAGTTGTTTTCTGCTGTATTTTGTTGGAACACGTTTATGTCATATTCTAGATCCACCCAACAATGACATGGTATTCTGCATCTTGATTCTGGGTGGGCAAGACCCCAGCAAACAAGGGATGGAGGTGCTAGTCAAGGCTTGTCATGTGCAGAGATATGGAACAGACTTAAACCTCCCACTTTTCCAGACACAGGCCTTTCTGAGGTCTATGGATGACTGGATGACCCTCCTTATAATTTTTTCCTGGCTTTGCACTTTCTGCAAAGCCTTTCTGAGTGTACAAATACATCAAATTAACTTTCAAAATATTAACATTCAAACATTTTTTTCTGAATTCAATTCATCATCCATACAGTTTAACGCAGTTCTTGTTACATTACGGTGGTATGTAATACTCCAAAAAAGTGTTTAAAAGCACAAACACGATACTTCTAACACATTGCCCAATGTTCACAAAAGTGCAAAGCCAGTAAAAAATTGTAATGAGGGTAAAACAGTAATCCTCTTCAGGTGTCCGCTTCTTCTCCTTCCTCGGGAGGCTGGAGGGACTGCCTCAACCTGCTTCCTGAATCCCGATTCCCAGGTGCCTGGGCTGTAAGTGACCCAGCTTTCGATAGGGCCGGAGCCCTCAACATGTAGAAATGGGTAACAGCCTACTGTCTCACCATCGCTTGCTCCCGCAAAGGAGGTGAGGAACCCAAAGGACAGTCTGATCTCTTGGAGGTGGTAGAAGCCTCATCTCAAGCCGCCTCTCCCAGGCTCATCCATTCCCCAAGAACAGTTCTTTCTGCTCCCTTCATTCTTGTATCACACTCACCGCACACCAGCTATGTTGGCCCTTCATTTTGAGGAACTTGACCCTGGTCCCAGCAGTCCGTGCTTGCAGCCTTTGAGGCAAGTGTTCCGTCTCTTTTGCCCACTGGTTGAACGAGATGTGATGATCGCTACTGGTCGTACATAACCTCCCCCCAGGATGCCAGCTCTCGGTTCCTTTTGGCTAGAGGGCCCACTAGCACTTCTCCAGTCCTAGTGTTGGCTCGCCTCCTTGTCTCTTCCGACCAGCCTAGGCCTCCGCTCACCAGTTCCTGGCTCTCTCATCCGCAGTCTGCAAGAACCCCAGCAATTAAGGCTGCAGCATGGGTTTTGGCCTGGGTTCGGGCCTTGTTGGTTCTGGGAAAGTTGCTGATTCCAGACAATGGGCTCCTGCCACCTCCACTGTTGTGCAATCTTTGTCTGGCTCCAATATTCCTCCGGTCACTCTTTAGAGAGTCTTGCACGATTCTGCAATCTTGGTCGCCCACTAAACACGTTACACTGTATGGATGACTTAATTGAATCCATAAAAATTTTACAATGCTTTTTGAGTGTTATATATCACCAAAATGTACCACAGAGCACATAATACTGTATGGATGAGTAATTGAATCAAGGAAATGTTTCAAAGCTTTTTTGAAGTGTTAGATAACACAGAAATGTACCACAAAGCATGTACAGTGAAGAGCAAAAAGGTAACAATGTTTTTAACTTTTGACTTTCAGACTCCATATCTCATCCACTTCTGCTTTGAACATGAGACTGCCATCATTTTATAGACAATCATCTTGGATATCTCATACTTAAATTTGACTTACAACTATTTAGCATATGATTAGTTATGCAGATACTTGTCATATCACTGATTTGCTCCTAAACATCCTAATTTTGTTTTTTATTATTTTGTTAGTATTTTATAAATTCGTCTTTGGCTTTCAGCACTGCCTGAATCTTTCTGGGCATGCTCACGATCAGATCTAAACATGTGTTGACCGAAATTTGTTTGTAGATCTCTTCTACATGTTCTCAAAGTTGGTGCATACTGGTCGACTCAATTGGGAATGTAGGGAATGTATACAGTTTTTTCTTCAATTCTACCCACAAGTGTTTTGATTGAGTTGAGGTCTGGGGACTGTGCGGGCCAATCCAGCAACTCTCCTTCATTGTCATTGAACCATTTCTTTGCCAATCTCGATGTATGCTTCGTGTTGTTGTCCTGTTGGAACACTATGTCATCCTTTTTTATACCCATAGTACTTGAGTGTATAAAATTACTCATCTTGTAGGATACTCACATATAGCTCAGCATTCAGACCACCAGCGATCTTGGTCATGTATCCAAAGTCTGTGGCTGTGAAACAACCCCATATTATCAGGCTTCCTCCACCGAATTTGACATTGCTTTCAATTTCTCAATCAGTTCGCCCCTTTTTCCTTTGTTTCTTAGAGACCCATTTGCAGCTATCATAACCTAGTCTATTGACTTTTGTGTCATTGCTCCAAATTACCCGTTTCAAATCTTGAAATGTCCACTTTTCGCACTTGTTTTCAAGCTCGAACCTATGACAATATTGAAGTTTTTGGCCCACCATTCCAGACTTGTGTAATATGTGTCACATGGTGCTTGCATGGACGTCTGTGATCTCACTATTATGAAGCATACGAGCCACCTCCACTGCCGTGTTTGTCGCACCAAAACTGATAGACCTTGGTATGAGCCAACTTGTTGACTCCGATATTTTGCCTGCATGTCCACCTTTTGACTTCTGAATGGATTGAAGGACTTCATTTCGTATTCTTCCAACTGTCATTGCACTCACATGATGAAGTTTGGCAATTTTCTTGGCCAAGAGATCTCTATCAATGAGCTGGATGATGCCGTTTCTTTTTTCTTGGGAAATCGTCTTCATGGCTGCTCCTCTTTTCGAACCAGTGACCTTTCACTTGGGAATCAACCTAAGAATACACTGAGCTTTTAGGGAATGTGAAACCAAGTTGTATTTTTGTATTTTGTAGTATTCATGTAGAAAAACATTTGCCACCACCAGGAGCAAAACAGTAACAATGCAGTGACATGACAAGAATCTGCATAACTAAGTGGATGGTGAGATATGGAGCCTGAAAGTCAAAAGTTCAAAACATTGTTACCCTTTTGCTCTTCACTATAATACTCTATGGATGAGTAACTGAATACAGAAAAAATATACAAAACACTTTTTATACCACCAAAAAGTAACATAAAGCATGTAATATTCTATGGATGAATAAATGAATCAAGAAAAAATTTTCAACCCTTTTTGGTAGTTTTACATGCCACCGTAATGTAGCAATAACCGTATTTAATCTGAATGGAAGACTAATTGAATCTAGAAAGAAATGTTGAACATAAATATTTTGAAAGTGGAGTTAATGTACTTCTACTCTCATAAAGCCTTAGCTGAAAGTGCAAAGCCATGAAAAAATTATACGTAGGGTCATCCAGTCATCCATAGACTCCTGAAAGGCAACAACTGATGGGCTTTATTCAAATATTTTTAAAGTGTAGTTGTTGTAATCATACACTCATAAAGGCTTTGCACAAATTGAAAGCCAGAAAAAAATATATGGAAGGTCATCCATACATCCTTGAAGGCAACAACTGTAGGCCCTCATTCAAATATTGAACATTACAAACACTTTATGTGCTGCTGTCATCGGGAGGTGTGGAAAAGTGGGACTAATGCAGGCTTTGTTCATTTTTATGACAATGAGCCTGTCAGCATTCTCTGATGACAGGAAAAAGTGCTTGTCTGTTATGACACCCCTGGCAGCACTAAAATCCCACTCAAATAAAACGCTAGCAGCAGGGCAGCACAACATCTCCATTACATAGAGGAATACCCCCACTGCCTCTTGCTACCTGTTTCGGTGCTGCCGGTCACTCCCCCTCAGCGTTACTGGCCTTGTTCTGCATGCCAGATTCGAGGCTGGGTCGGTGACTTCATCATTCACCGTCCACCTCGTCTTCCGCTGCCAGATCATGGTCCTCCTGGCTTGATAACTTAACAACAATCTGCCTTATCGGCAACTGTGTCGCATCATAATCTTCCTCAGAAAAAATTAATAATAATAATAATAATTTTATGTGTATAGCGCCAACATATTCCACAGCACTTTACGTAATAGAGGGGACTTGAACAGACAATAGACATTACAGCATAACAATAAACACAGATCACAGTAGATACCAAGAGGAATGAGGGCCCTGCTGCTCGCAGCTTACAATCTATGAGGAAAAATGGGAGACACAATAGGTAGATGGTAACAATTGCTTTCATTGTTTGGAATCGGGTAAGTATCGGGTGTTCATGTAATTTTCTGCATGAACCAGTCAACAGCCAAAGTATGTAACAGTACAGACACAGAGGACTATGAAATGCATAAAACAGGCGAGAACATAATACGAGATATCTGATTATGTTAAAAAAAATTTTGAATGGGCCAACAGGGATAGTTAGATTAATGCGTTGAGGCGGTATGCCAGTCTGAACAAATGCGTTTTTAAGGCACGCTTAAAACTGTGTGGATTGGGAATTAATCGTATTAAACTGGGTAGTGCATTCCAAAGAATTGATGCAGCACATGAAAAGTCTTGGAGACGGAAGTGGGAGGTTCTGATTATTGAGGATGCTAACCTCAGGTCATTAGCAGAATGGAGGGCACGGGTAGGATGGTAGGCTGAGACAAGGGAGGAGATGTAGGGTGGTGCTGAGCCATGGAGTGTTTTGTGGGTGAGGGTAATAAGTTTGTACTGTATTCTGTAGTGGATGGGTAACCTGTGTAACGACTGGCACAGGGTAGAGGAATATGATCCTGGAGGCAGCATTCAAGACAGATTGGAGAGGGGAGAGTTTGGTAAGAGGGAGAACCATTAGTAGTTACAATAGTCCAGACGAGAATGAATAAGAGAAACAGTAAGGGTTTTTGCAGAGTCGAAAGTAAGGAAAGGTCGAATTCTAGAGATGTTTTTGAGGTGGAGATAAAAATAGAAAGCCAGTGATTGGATGTGGGGGGTGAATGAAAGCTTGGAATCAAGTATGACCCCAAGACAGGGGGCATGTTGCTGGGGAGTAATGATGGAACCACACACGGAGATGACAATGTCGGGCAATGTTAGGTTAGTAGAGGGAGGAAACACGAGGAGTTCCATTTTTGCCAGGTTCAGTTTCAGATAGAGGGATGACATGATGTTGGAGACAGTGGTAAGACAATCACTGGTGTTTTCTAAAAAGGCAGGGATGATATATGGAGAAGAAGTGTATAATTGGGTGTCATCAGCATAGAGATGGTACTGGAAATCAAATCTACTGATTGTTTGTCCAATAGGGGCGGTATGCAAAGAGAAGAGGAGGTGTGCCTAGTACTGATCCTTGAGGAACTCCAACAGTAAGGGGAAGATGAGAGGAGGAGGAACCAGCAAAAGATACAGTGAAGGAACGGTTAGAGAGATAGGAGGAGAACCAGGAGAGAACGGTGTCCTTGAGGCCGATGGAGTGTAGCATAGTGAGGAGGAGCTGATGGTCCACAGTGTCGAATGCTGCGGAGAGATCCAAGAGAATTAGCATGGAGTAGTGACCATTAGATTTAGCAGTTAGTAGATCATTAGAGACTTTAGTGAGGGCAGTTTCAGTAGAGTGTAAAGAGCGGAAACCATATTGAAGAGGGTTGAGAAGAGAGTTATCTGAGAGATAGCGGGTAAAACGGGCGTGGACCAGGCATTCCAGGAGTTTAGAGATGAAGGGAAGATTAGAGACAAGTCTATAGTTAGCTGCACAGTTTTGGTCGAGGAACGTTTTTTTAAGTAATGGATGTATGATGGCGTGTTTAAATGAGGAGGGAAAGATACCAGAAGAGAGAGAGAGGCTGATTATTTTTGTTTGGTGAGAGGTGACAGCAGGGGAAAGGGACTGGAGGAGATGTGAGGGAATGGGGTCACTGGTGCAAGTGGTAGGGTGAGAAGATGCAAGGAGCCTGATTACTTCTTCTTCTGTGACTGGTTCAAAATCAGAGAGTGAGCTAGATGCAGTGGGGGAGGGAGGACAATGCATGGTATGAGGGGATTGGGAGATAATTTCCTGTCAGATGTGGTCAATTTTTTCTTTGAAATAATTGGCCAGATCGTCAGATCTGTGGTTGGGGCCTGCACTTTTGGGTTGAGTAGGGAATGAAAAGTGTCAAAGAGACGTTTAGGGTTATTGGATAGTGAGGTGATGAGGGTGTTGAAATAGGTTTGTTTGGAGAGGTGAATAAACTTGTAATGGATGAAATCTTCAGGTAGATTAGATTTTCTCCACAGACGTTCGGCGCACCTTGTGCACTGCTGCAGGAAACTTGTTTGCAGGGTGTGCCACGGTTGTCGCCATCTGTGTCGTATTGTTCTATGTATAGGAGGTGCAATTTCATCCAGGGCATATTGCAGGGTTTCATTGTAATGCTTCAGTGCAGAATCTGGACATGAGAGGGAGGAGATAGGGGCCAAGGATGACTGCAAGTTCTTCATAAGTTTCTGGGTGTTAATGGCCTGTATGTTTCTATATGTGTGGAAAGTCGGGGTGACCTGAGCGGGATGGCAATTCTTGATAGAGAATGAAAGAAGGTTGTTGTCAGAGAGCAGGAGAGGGGAGTTTGTGAAATCATCCACTGAGCAAAGGTCGGGAGAAGACCAAGTCGAGGGAGTTCCCGTCTTCTTGCGTGGGGGAGTTAGTATGCTGCAAGAGGTCGAAAGAGGAGGTTAGAGATAAAAGATGAGAAGCAGATGGGGAGAGGGGAAGAGCAGTGGGGATGTTGAAATCACCCATGATGAGGGTGGGGATGTCACAGGAAAGAAAATGTGGAAGCCAGGTGGCAAATTGATCCATGAACTGATGACAAGGGCCGGGAGGATGATACACCACCGCCACTCGCATAGAGAAGGGGATGTAGAGTCTGACAGCATGAACCTCAAAAGAAGGGAAGACAAGTGAAGGTACTTGAGGGATAACCTGAAAAGTACATTTGGGTGATAAGAGCAGAACAACACCTCCACCTACTCTGTTGTCCGATCTTGGGGTATGAGAAAAGTGTAGTCCACCATATGAGAGAGCAGCATCAGCGGTGGTATCTGACAGCTGGATCCAGGTTTCAGTAAGAGCTAGAAGGTTAAGAGAATGTGAAAGGATGAAGTCATGGATGAAATGGAGTTTATTACACACTGAGCGAGAATTCCAATGGGCACAATTAAAAGAGACAGAAGGTATGCAGGGAATATTAATAAGATTATAGGGGTTTCTGAGTGTAGCAGTTGGAAGGTTTGACTTGCTATAACATGGGGGGCCAGGGTTTGGAGCAATATCTCCTGCAACTAGAAGAAGGAGGATAGAAAGAGTGAGCAGATGGTTAAGTGATTTGTGAGAGCATCTGGTGTGTTAGATTGTGGGACTTAGTGGATTTGTGCTGTTTAGCATTATGAAAAGAGCGTGAGTGCTGTACATAGGAGAGGAAAGGACAGAGGGGCCGATATGGATGGAGTGTAAAGAGATAATGCAAGGGCAGTGGATGTGAGTGAATGCAGCAGCCAGGATATAAATTATACAAATGCATATGATGAATATGTGTTTTAATCCAAATTTATAGGGAATAGATTTTTTATTTGTCTTACCTGTCTCCTTCCCTGTCTAACTGCCATGTTTAACTGCCACGTACTTTGATACATGTACTTCGATTAAATGTACATAAATGCTACCCCTGCATAAATGCTTCCCCAGACTATGTCTCAATATATAGGAGGCTAGTTCTAAGATCTCTTCCTTTTTTTTCTCATTAGCAATCAAACTAAGTTGACACAGCAGGACACAATAAATGTAGTGGGCAGATAAATAAGTGTCCAAGCCAACATGACTCATAAACCACTGTGAAAAAAGTTACTTGACCTCACAGCATAAGGGTACAAGCAGAGTAAGTTGAAATAGTTATATACCATTAAATATGCTGGATAAAATGAAAGCTGTGGCTGGTAGTATGCAGGTTTCAGTGCAGAGATTAAATACCATTAAATATGCTGGATAAAATGAAAGCTGTGGCTGGTAGCATGCAGGATTCGGTGCAGAGATTAAATACCTGTATGAAGAGAATAGAGATGCGTGTTAGATTCATCCTTGTTTAACTGCCACGTACTTTGATACATGCACTTCGATTAAATGTACATAAATGCTACCCCTGCAAAAATTTGACGTTCCTCGCCAGCATCTTCTTGTGGTCGTGGCTCCTCTAAGTTTTGTGCATCACTAAACAGCATCTCCTTCTGTCCTTCTTGGAACATGCAGGGTGAGAGGCCACAATCAAGAAGTGATGTTGTAAAGAGCTCATTGGAGTGTCTTAGCATTGGATCACTAGTCTCCTGGGACTCAACATGGTGGGAGGAAGGAGGATCCATGTGATGATAAAGTGATCCAGACTATTGGTTGGTGAGACTGGACCATATGGGAGACTGGGTGGTGCTGCCAAGCATACTGGAAGCATTATCTACTATCCCCTTGACCCACTTGATCACACTGCTCTGGTTTCAGAAGTGGTGTACCATGCCTCACTCCAAAATGTGACAGGATATTATGTATTGTGGATGGGTGCTTCTTGTGCTCCAGCATCAGGCATAGTCGCACCTGCCCCACGTCCTCAGCGTGTACATGCATGATCATCAGCACTTCCACTTCCCCGTCCCACATGCGTTTTTTAATTTGTAGGTCTCTTGAAACCAAGTTTATTTTTAACTTTAAAAAAAAATGGTCATCTGCAGCAGTCAAAGCTGTTTTTTGGAGATTAAAACCACCGTTATTTGATTGAATCCAGAAAAAAATTTCAACATTTTTTTGGAGTGTTATGTAGCATAGAAATGTACCATAGAGCATGTTGTACTATATGGAAGAGTAAATGAATCCATAAAAAAATGTAAATGTTTTTTTTGTGTGTTATATACCACCAAAATGTACCACAAAGCACATAATACT
The DNA here is from genome assembly GCA_009801035.1 of Oophaga pumilio. Taxonomy (NCBI): domain Eukaryota; kingdom Metazoa; phylum Chordata; class Amphibia; order Anura; family Dendrobatidae; genus Oophaga; species Oophaga pumilio. Next base: position 48,884 of record VIAB01001932.1, on the reverse strand, counting down.
CTATGGATGTGTAATTGAATCCCGAAAAAGTTTTCAACACTTTTTTGTAGTGTTATATACCACCGAAATATTCCACAGAGCACGTAATACTGAATGGATGAGTAGATTCTAGAAAAAAAAAATTCAACACTTTTTTTGGAGTGTTATAACACAGAAATATACCACATACCATGTTTCCCAGAAAATAAGACATCCCCTGTAAATAAGACCTAGCTGTGGTTTTGCAGAACTGCTAAATATAAGGCCTCCCCCGAAAGTAAGACCTAGCAAAGTTGTTTTTTGGTAGCATGCCCGCTAGAACACCAGAGCATACATCTGTGATTCTTTTTGCCCGCCGCCGTTGTCCCCTACCTTCACTGTCCATTGCAGGACATGAAGACCGGCCGCCAACCCCGATGTTCCGTTCTGCGGCCATCACTTGTAAAGGTGCAGGCTGGGCATCAAGAGGCCCGTCGCCTGCCGCCTTCCCCGTTGTCAACTGCCAGTCTGTCGTTAACCAGTCTCCTGCCGCCATACCGCACGGTAGTCTCCGCTGTCCTGTACCAGTGTGCCGTGGTGAGCTTCCCCTGGTGGCCGGAAGATGTCATAGCGTATGCTGCTGTGATGAGCTCCCCCTGGTGGCCGGAAGCTGCAATACCGTCCCTGCCGTACAAGTGGTCTAGGAGCTGCTGTGGAACAAAGTTACCATCTCCTGACTGTGTGGGAGCCAGGTACTTTACAGCCCTTACTGGTATTTTTTGTGGCCCTGTGTGTGTCAGACAATCAGTGGGGTCACTTTGATTCTTTAGGGCAGGGATGTCCAACCTGCAGCCCTCGAGCTGTTGTAAAACTACCGTACAATTCCCATCATCATCATAATTATGGTGACCAAAAAGTGAAAAGAATTGGTACCAACGAATGGTATATTACATATAAAAATATTTCCTTTATTGTATATACAATTAAAAACAATTACAAACAGAGGATGCTAGACCAAATGACGAGGGACTATAACCCCATAGGATACCCCACTAGTACCTACCCACCGGTGTAATATGCGACATGGCAAATGCCATACAATGTAATGTTATAACATTAACATTACATCTCTCTCTCTTTTTCTCCTGATTCCAGACATGCGCACACTACATTTCTCGGGTTCAAAAGTTCAGAACGGATACGGCTAAAAAACGGATCCGTTCCATCAGTTTTTTCGCAATCTGCGCTGGATCCGTCTTTTTAAACATTGGACAAATTGTGCCTGACGGCGAAAAACTGATGTGTGAAAGTAGCCAAGCCGTACCGAGACTGTATTCTGCCACACTCCCTGCACCTGCAACTGTCCCAACCTAGGGCTAAATGCAGAATGTATCTGATACAAACAGTAAAGCACAGATTTAGCCCTTACAAGGGCTGTTAGTAAGATGGCTTTGAATCAGCATCAGTATCAATCAGACTTTGATTAGTTAAATTATGCACACAAAGCCCTGGATAAGCACTTTCTCTCTCCAATAAGAAGTGTGCCTGAGCTGTGCAATGGCGTCAGTGTGCCGAGCGTGGCGTCACCTGTCCTTTTATAATCCCTGATGATGCCATACGGTCAGCCAATCACAGTAATGCCACTACCACGTACAGCATTACAGTGACTCACAGGCAATCCCAGAATGCTTATTGGCTGCTAAACAGGCGCCAAACATGCCAGGCAAGGATTCGAGTGTCAAATTCGAGCACCAGCTAATGCTCGCAGAGTGCTGAGAACATCCGAGCACCCAGATACTCAAGTGATATCCAAGTATCACCGAGCACGTTCACTAATCCCTAATCTCTATACAAAATTGTACTTTCATTCTCTTTGCACCGTCCATCTTTATGTACCGAGCACGTTCACTAATCCCTAATCTCTATGCAAAATTGTACTTTCATTCTCTTTGCACCGTCCATCTTTATGTACCTTCTATCTCTATGCACCTTTCTTTTCCATGCAACTTCCATCTCCATGTATCATTTATCTTTATGCACCTTCCATCTCCATGCTCCTTCCATCTCCATGCTACTTCAATTTCCATGCACCTTCCACCTCCATGCACCTTCCACCTCTATGCACCTTCCACCTCGATGCACCTTTCATCTCCATGCACCTTCCATCTCCATGCTCCTTCCATCTCCATGTACCTTCCACCTCTATGCATCTTTCATCTCCATGCTCCTTTCATCTCCATGCTCCTTCCATCTCCATGCACCTTCCATCTCCATGCACCTTCCACCTCTATGCACCTTTCATCTCCATGCACCTTCCATCTCCATGCACTTCCAGGTCTATTCACCTTCCACCTCTATGCACCTTTCATCTCCATGCTCCTTTCATCTCCATGCTCCTTCCATCTCCATGCACCTTCCATCTCCATGCACCTTCCACCTCTATGCACCTTTCATCTCCATGCACCTTCCATCTCCATGCACTTCCACATCTATTCACCTTCCACCTCTATGCACCTTTCATCTCCATGCTCCTTTCATCTCCATGCTCCTTTCATCTCCATGCTCCTTCCATCTCCATGCACCTTCCATCTCCATGCACCTTCCACCTCTATGCACCTTCCATCTCCATGCACCTTCCACCTCTATGCGCCTTTCAACTCCATGCACCTTCCATCTCCATGCTCCTTCCATCTCCATGTACCATCCATCTTTAAGCACCTTCCATCTCCATGCTCCTTCCATCTCCATGTACCATCCATCTTTAAGCACCTTCCATCTCCATTCACCTTCCATCTCCATGCTCCTTCCATCTCCATGCACCTTCTACCTCTATGCACCTTTCATCTCCATGCTCCTTTCATCTCGATGTACCATCCATCTTTAATCACCTTCCATCTCCAAGTACCTTCCATCTCCATGTACCATCTATCTGCACCTTTCACCTCTCTGCACCTTCCATCTTTATATAACTTCCATCTCCATGCACCTTCAATCTACCTGCGCTTTTTATCTCCATGTGAGTCGCCCGTAGCCAGGGCTTGTGGGGTACTCGGCACCAAGCCCGTTCACT
>VIAB01001932.1:17791-34372 GCA_009801035.1 Oophaga pumilio | reverse complement strand
GGGTACATGTGGCACCAAGCGCAGCTGGGCTACACACATGCACCATCTACATGCACCTTTCACCTCCCTGCACCTTCCATATTTATACACTTTCCATTTACAAGCACCTTCTATCTGCAAGCATCTTCATCTTCCTGCATTTTCCATCATCTCCATTCACCTTCATCTTCTTGTATCTTCTATCACTATGCACAATCCTACTCCCAGAACCTTAGTCATTCCTGCCTCCCACCTGTGTCAGATACTTAAAGAAGCATTCTGGTAGACAGACATGATTACCTCTACATGGTTTAGATAATATTTTCTAGATCAGTGGTGGTCCATCCTCTGTGTCCCCCACCGTTTGCCAGAACAGGGTATTGTTATCCCTATTAGAATGTGGATAGGTGACAACGTCTTCCTGCTAAAATGCTCTTTAACATTAGTCATTAAATGTAAAATAGACAAATGTTTATTAGAATTTAGCCATTTTACAATTTAGTCATTGGATCGCTGCCCTTGGATTTCTTCTGAATTTGATTTGAAAAGAACTCAGTTTTCTGAGTATTCAATTTCAACATCCAAAGTTTCCCAACTCTAACTCAAACAGGAACTTCAAAATGACACATATTTTTTTTCTTTTTGTTAATTTTATATCTGGGCCGGATCGCTTGACTACATAATTTGTGACACCCTGTACGGTTTGCCTGGATTGCTGAGCTTCGTGTTTCCTGACCTTTGCTAGTTTGACCTTGTTTATTAGTTTTTGTGCCCCCCCTGTACAGCATTGTTACTCTTCTCCCACATTGTATTAAAACATGGTAATTGGGGTTCTGTTAAAAATTTTGCATTAGGGCCGGAAACCTTAAGAGGCCAAATATTGGCCTTGATATATCCAAGCCCTAGAGTCAGGAGTGTCCATCTCCAATCAGAGGTGTCATAGAGTATTGAGGAGAGCAAAAGGGAGCTATGGAAAGTAGAACATGGCAGGACAAGGTCAAAATTTTGAGTTTTTGTTATGGGGTCCCATGGTTAACTAATTTGTGACTAGATAAGATGCATTTTCTCCCTTGAAATATTAATGTCAGGGAACTCAACAAGCTGAGGCACCTAGACGTATTATTGCATAAAAGTAATCCTATGGGCACGATCATGCCAGAAGGTAGTATACAAGCCCACCTTCACCACAACTGTTGGATTCGGAGAAAGCTGCTCTTACCACATTCAGTGTCTGATCAAGCCCGATCATGGCATTGCACAAGGGAGGACCCACTAGAGACTGTGATCACCAACCACTCTGATGGCATCACTTTTCAGACCATCTGCAACCATATAAAGGTCCTTAGTGGTCTTTTCTCAGAGGTGTGCCATAACAGATGCCTGTGTATATTTTTTGATATTATAAAAAACAGTACACAGTGTCAGTGACTGAAGAAGGAAGACGCGGATTGTCAGAAGTTCTCCAGACGTTCCCCAGACACCGGTCAGACTGTCCTTCTAAAGTATAACCACATATAGGATTTGATTTTCTTTGTAGCTGGTAAATCCTTTCCTCATTTCCAGCGCAGATCGCCATCCCTGTTCCCTGATTCCCACACTTTGAAGACAGACGGCAAGACAAAAAAATTTTAATTCTGAAAATATTCTAGCGAAATTCTACAAACAGTATAAATTCCTGATGAAATGTTCACATTGACCAGGAGGAATCCTGAGTGTTTGTCATGATGACTCCACGGCTATGAGACTGTACCCATCCTCGTGAATTCTAGTCCTGGCCAGTTTCATTTTTACGAGTATTATTTCAGCTGACGATCGCGTGCGTAAAGTCCATGTTCTGTCAGGAGTTACAGTAATACAGGATGTAGCAATAAAATATCGGACTAACATAGATCACAAACATGTCTGTATGTTATTTTACTCCATCCATTCTAGCTTTAATCTTTCCAAAAAAAACTAGAAAAATTATCTCCTTTCTCAAATGAAGAGACCAGTGCTGCATTTTTGGACTCTACCGTGGAAAATCTAAATATATTACAGACTAGTTTAAACCTCCCTGGAGGGATAGTGTGATATTTGATTCACATACCATAACTGGAAAAAAAATTGATCTACTATGGCTAAGCAAAATTTTCAAGACTGAACATGAGATTCTTAGCTTTTAATAACTTATGATTATAAAGAAAGGAAAAAGTGCTGGTACCTTTGAGACGGGAGCTTATGTTTTGTACGCCACAAGTGACCACAACCACGTCCTGTTAATGCATGGTTGATCTAAAGGTGCATGTGCACACATAAGAGAGAATCGCATCTGTTGACCAACATCACAGCAGTACCATCATTCCCGCCCCAGGTGCTACGCGTAGGTTCATTTCCATAGTCTTTCCTTTTTTTTCCCACCACCAAAATTTTATATCTTGTCTCTTGATTAATGCTTATATTATAAGATCTACCATATTTTTCAGACTATAGGACGCACTGGACCATAAGACGCACCCCAAATTTTCAGAAGGAAAATAGGTAAAAAAAATTAATGTGCCAAATGGGGATCCATCTTACAGTCCGAATTCAGCTTAGACTGGTGCGGAAGGTTCGGCGGTGCTCTGTGGTGCGGTGGCTGCGCCAGCATTTTGTGAAAGCCCGGAGGCCCTGCACATCCATTGCTGCGATGGGGTGGCCTCCGGGAAAATGGCTGCTGGGGGTGGCGCATGCTCAGATTGAGATCTTGGCAACGAGATCTCGTCTCGAAATTTCTGGAGACGACATGCTCGAAACGCACACCATTTTTGTACTGACTTTTGTATTGGCTTTTTTCAGGATCGATTGGATGAGCTTTATTTTTCCCGTCGATTCAGTGCTGACCTTGACATCTACCTTGGTGGAACTTGACAGACTCCAGTGGAACTCAATGAGACTTGTTGAGTTTTTGCCATCTAATGTATCATAGATTCAGCACTTCTTAGTAGTGTCCATTATATATGGTGACAATCATTCAGATGTGGACAGAGCCAGTCTAGATGACTTTCTTAGAGCTGATATGACATATGTAAACTTTTTTAGTTGATAATAATAGGATATTAGCAGCTACAACTATGACTTGACCTTGAAGAACATGCTGATCTTCAAATTTCTCCTCCTCCATATAATAATTGCTTTTGACTGTGGAAGCATTGTAGAATTAACAATCACTGAGACGAACATTACTATAGACACCCAGAGCTATAACTAAAGAATATCTTCACTACAAAATAGCTAAGTAAGGTTGGCCATAAAATCAATAATTTGGCCATGAGTATACTCTGAAATGCACCATAGCCCAATTATCCTATATCAGTTTTCACAAGTGACCTATAGTCATAGTGTCCATATATGTATGAATTAACTGTCAGCTGAACTGTCGATGACCTCAAGCTATTTCCTCCGACTTCACCATAAACATGCACATCTTGACGTGGAGAATATGTAACTGCAAGAGCCTTCTAATATCAACTTTTCTCCTGCGATACCAAATAACCGGCATATTGAAACCCTACATTCTCAATACTTCATTTCATGACATCTTTCTTTGAGGGCCAAATTAGAAAGACTTGTAGAAGTTGGTTTATTGTCCAGTCTTACTGAAATTGGTGAGTTGAATTACGTTTTCCTAATGTGAATGGAAACCTTAAATGGGTTGTCCAGGACTTTCATTTTAAATGTCTAGACTCAACAACAATGGCTCCTCCAGGCTCCACTAGAAGCCCAAAGCTCTGTACACTGTGCAGTGGCCAATCTCCAGTATTCTAACTCAGCTCCTATAGAAATGAATAACTAAAGCTGGCCATACACATAAGATAGCTGTCGGCCCAATTTTAGTGTGGATGGCGGCTATCTCTCCAGACTTCACCTTTCATATATATTTGAGAGTTTGGCTTTGGTAAAGTATTCATGTGTTTTCAAGAGGGAGAGACGACAAAGACACTGACAAACTCATCTGGAAGCTGTTTTTTGCCCCTGTTAATCAAATGTTCATGTGTTGAAATTTCAACTGCTCCATCCATCTGTCATGGGAGAGTTATGATGCCTCCATACACATCAGGTGATTGGCTGGTCCCAACAAAATCGGCTGGTTTTGCCTATTTCCAACTAATGTGGATAAAGGTCTTAAGTAGAGTTGCGCAAATATGTTCGGAATCAGTCGCCGAATCTGAATTTGCCATATTCATTTGATGATTGATTCCGAACATATTCATTCATTTCTACTCCCATTGACTCCAAAGACGTTCGGCTGTGTTCGGTGAATATTGCAAAAATAATATTCGCCGCCGATCGTAATCGGAACCGAAATTTGAAAAATTCGCTCAACTCTAGTCTTAAGTCATGGACAATGCCTTTAATTGGTCCACATGTCCATGCAATGTACAGAATTCCTGAAATCCTCTTGATATAAAAATACAATTTCTCTAAATGACACTAAAATTAAAAATGAAACTGGAACAACTCGTTGAGTTGTTGGGCAACATGCATTTTCAGTAAGCGTGGAATAAACCAAAACCTGGAGAATGTCTACATGTTCACAGATTTCATGATCTATTTGTCCCTCAAGCTATTTATCATTCAGCTTGGAGTCAAGACCGATTTCCGGTTGGTTCTGGTTCTGGGCAGGTTATTTTTTTTCTCCTTTTAGTATCTTTCTGTCTATGATTAAATAGGAAATGTTTGTTTGGATTTTCTTTAAACGAAGAGAAGAATGAGATGAGTCACAGGATATAGCAATAAAAATCATCAAATTGTTGTAAATCAGAATGCTGTCCTAAGACAATTTTAACGGTTGAAGTGAGTATAGTGCAATTCGGGAATTTTTGTAAGGACCGAAAATACATTGTATCCATTCACCATCCTATACCAATAAAAAAAACACTTATGTAACTTTTATTTCTCATAAGCAAAACTTTGGGGTCAAAGACCATCAGGTAGAGTACATCAAAGAGCCATGAAGATCATGGTAAGGAGGTGGTAGAAAGTCGTGAAGGTCCTGATACAAAGTGCTAATGACTGGTGACCCATGTGACTCCAACACAACACATCGATAGTCTAAAAAAAAGCTTGTGAGCAGCGATCTATCAGGTCCAAGTTACAGGGGCACCACCCTTAGCACCTTCTTACAAGGACCTCTAAACTCTTTGATGTGCAGTGTTTTGCCAGATGAAGGGTCTTTTACCAGAAATGTTGCTTATAAGATATGAGTTACACAAGTGGTGGTTTTTGGATCTGAAATAATAAAATATGACAATATTTGAAGCAACACTCTGAAGTGTTGTTCTGTTTACCTCTTTTATATATACACTCAATATTCAAATTTCAACACCAAGAAGAAAAATATATGGAATTATGAAAATCATAGGATGCTATGCAAATAATGAAAACATTGAAACAAATTTTTTAAAACATCTCGATTTATTCAGTGGGGAGTATTCTTCTTGTGCAGAAACCTCGTACCGACAGTCTTGGTTGCTATCAATGAGGTTATTAATGGTCATCTGAGGAAGGTTCTGCCACTGAATGCACTTGGGCAAATCATCAAGATCTGCTGCTGGCAGCTTCTTTGTAATTGACGACCAATGATGTTCAAAATGTGCTGAATGAGAGACAAGTCTGGAGACTCTGCATGCCATGGTAGCACATTAGGCCGCTCACAGTAGCACGAGAAATATACGACCTGCCTTCATGTTGAAAAACGGCTCCTGGGACACTTTGAAAAAATGTCCATACTACTGGTTCCATGTCCAAATTAATGTTACGCCGAACTGTTGGTGATCCTGGAATGAAGACCAGAGGGGTTTGGCTACTGTTCATTATGCCACTCCATAACTTAATCCCAGGAGTAGGACCAGTGTGACATCTTCTAGCGGAGGCCTCTTCATGATGTAACCTACAGTATATGGTCTTGTCATATTTAAAGAATGAAGCGTTGCGATCCATTCTGTCCTGTAAATGGACATAGACGTCACACACCAAGCCTAAGGCATCAAACAGTGCCTACACAAACTATAAGAAGGCTTTGCACGACATTGGGCTACAAATAAGATGTCCAGCTACAGATGTTCTATTGAACTGATGCGACCGATCTCAAAGGCTGTCATGGTGCACAGCATGATGGCAATGGAGACTATCCTTTTCAGCTTTTGTATTCAAGGCAATGATAGCCGAGGACTGGTCTGGAGATGCCTTCAGAAGGTAATATGACAGTGTCCCAGGAGACAATTTTCAACATTGACATCAGTAGACCGCATGTTGCTCATGCTACTGTGAGCAGCCGGCAAGGCCCATGCATGTTACTGCAGAGTCTCCAGACTTGTCTCCCATCAAGCACATCTAGGACGTCATTGGTCGACAATTGTACAGGGAACTGCCAGAGTAGTTCTTGATGATTTTCAAGCCCAAGTGCATTCAGCGCAGCCGAGCATTCCTCAGGCAACCATTAATAACTTCAGTGATAGCAGCCGAGACTGTAAGTGCAGGGATTTCAGCCTATGTTGCTCACACTCGATACCGAAAATTTTGTTTCCATTTTTTCAACATTTCTATATCATTAACTAACATGTCTGTCCATCATGTGACTTCCATAATTCCATGACTTTTCCTTCTTGGTGTTGCAAAGTTGCAGGACTAAGCCTTCTCGGAAATTGACAAGGAGCATACGTTGTTCTAAAACCTCTGTATAAAACTCAGCATTGACAGCGCCTTCCATGTGTAAACTGCTCATTTCATAGGCACGAATGGAGCCTCCTGCCATCAGAGATGCAGAGCTGTGAGTTGATAACAAGCTGGATGGTCCCTCTCTTGGAGTCCACAGGACATGGCATCTGTGGTTTCCATAAAGAATTTCACATTTTGATTAATCTGACCCCAAAACATATTTACATTTTGCCTCATTCCATTTTACTTTAGCTTTGGCCTAGAGAAGATGTCAGTGTTTCTGGATTGTGTTGATATATAGTTTCATAGTTTTAAGGTTGAAGGTAGACTTAAGTCCATCTAATTAACATGTTGATCTGGAAGAAGGTAAAAAACCCTTAGGGCAAACACTAATAGCTCAATATTAGGGGAAAAATTCCTTCCTGACTCCATATGGCAATCAGACTTGTTCCCTGGAGCAAAGCCCCATCACAGAATCTAGATATATGGCTTCTTTGCGTGATTGAGCTTTAACTTACATTTGTGGATTGCACGCTGATCTGTGTTCACAGATAATGATTTCTGGAAGCATTCCTAAGTCCATGCAGTGATTTTCATGCTTTTTTTAATGCAGTGACGCCTGAGGACCCATAGATCATGAGCATCCTATATTGACCATTGACCTTGTCCCTTGCACACATGAATTTTTCCAGAATTTCTGAATTTGCTAATGATAACGAAGATAGTGGGATATTTAAAGTCTTTGTAATTTTACGTTGAGGAACATTTTTCTGAAATTTTTGTATGCAGTTCACAGATTGGTGAACCTCTGACCATCTTTACTTCTGAGAGACTCTGCCTCTCTGACATGCTCTTTTTATACAGTCATGTGACCTAGTTGAAAATTGAGCCTCATGCTGTTTTTCATGAGTATTGTATGTAAAGAAAAATTAAAGTAACTTGCTACTGTGTATGCATTATCAATGTAGAGCCTGCAAACATGGCACACAGTCATATATCCGAAAAACAGTATATTGATTTATTATATACATGATTTTGAACATACAATTGAAAAGTAATGTAAAGAAACGGAAAAAGGGGTAAAATAATCCTCATAAAAGTGCATAAGCGGGGGCTATTGGATATCAAGGTCACCAAGGTCAGAATGACTGTAACAAAGCATTATGTGTGCACATATTAAATATATAATACATGGCTCAAAATAAATAAATAATACAAAATAGATTTTGCCCTGGAAATGACTGCTTGCCTTGGACGACTTCTGGGGCAAGGAAAGAGTAGCGCATGCGCTGTACTGATTTTATGCTTTGCCCACTGTTGGGCAAAGCATACTGCGCATGCGCCGAGCCGGATTTTGAATTGCGCAATTGCGGGAAGCCGAACGTTGTCTGTGGGATTCACAGATGGCGATACGCAACTGATGACGGAGAGCGGGGGGGAGGGAGAGGAGAGAAAATGCTGCCCTCCTGACCTGACCACTGTGATTGACACCAAAAATAACCAACTTTACAAAGGTATTTTGATATGAAAACGGGGGTATCAGGATATATGATACCTACCGTTAGCTTTGCTATGGGACGCACTATTCAGCCATATCTTTATCTGATATGGCAATTTTGGGGTGACAGATTCCCTTTAAATATTAATCAAAGTGCTTGTTAGTAACCCAGTAATTGGGGATAAATATACAAGTTTTTTATGCAGCAAAGACAAAATACACGTGTGTGAAGAGCTTCAAAGATATGTAACCATGCATAGATATATATTGCGGCAAAAGGTGACCAAGTTAAGAAAGAACATACAAACAGATGGTAAGTAATTGTGTGAAAGTATACTAACCCACTGCTGTTTCACCTGCCTGACGCGCGTTTCGCCTACGGCTTCAGCATTGTGCTTGGTGACACAAGGCTGCATGTAGTTGCTCGGCCATGAGCGACCATGCCGTGAAGCTCCCAGCACACAATTTTCATGAACTGACTTATTATACTTGTGGCCCCCATTACAGGACAGCGCTGGTATCAGTGAGCTCTTCACCACCAGGCATTCCGTCACACATGTAAGGAAAGGTAGATGGCATGTTGGGGGCCGGATTTTATACACCGAGGGTAACGGGACTGAATGAAAAACTTGAATTCGGTTATTAAAATGTGTCCCAATTCTCTTCACATTGAATGAAACTGCAGACAAATATCTTACCTCCTCTTCTAACGTGACACAGATGTTAACAGAGGACAGTAGATTAATTTCCTTATAAGTAAGCGATATTCCCCACATGATCTCAGCTTTAGCAGTGTGCTAAGCCTCCTGGTTCTCTGTTTGTATAATTTGGCAGAACAGTCCGACAAAAAGGAGACAGCGTTTATCCTGTTGGAGACATTTTTTGCAGTCTGTTTAACCTGTCATTCGGCAGATCATAAGGAGATATTCCTATTTTCCTAGAAGTATATCCCCTGCACTTATCTTCTGAGGTTTACACAGCCAGTGTCTACTGAGAGGAGACACAGTCCTTCTGGAGAACAAAGTCAACATTTGGACATTGATCTCACGTGATACAACTGGGAAATAAGCCATTGTGTATTGCCAGATTAGAAATCAGGAGAGTAGGAGGCACAAACATAGATTTCATATATATCTTAGGGCCCCGTCACACCTAGCGACACACCAGCGATCCTGACAACGATATGCACTTGTCAGGATCGCTGGTGTGTCACTACATGATCGCTGCTGAGCTGACAAACAGGCAGCAATCAGGACAGCGACACTGCGGGTAACGTCGCTTAGTTACCCGCAGTGTACGTTGGATACCAGCCCGCTGGTGCAGGGAGTTGGTGACCAAGGTACACATCGGGTTTCCAGGCGCTGCACGACGCCTGGAAACCCGATGTGTACCTTGGTTACCAGCTGATCGCTGGTCTCCCGCCTGTCACACGCAGTGATGCGTGCTGGCCAGCAGGAGACCAACGATCAAAAAAATGTCCAGGACATTCAGCGACGAACAGCGATACCCAGCAGGGGGGCTGATCGTAGCTGAATGTCACACACAGCGATATCACTGGGGAGATCGCTGTTGTGTCACAAAACTAGTGACTCAGCAGTGATCTCGCTAGCGAGATCGCTGTGTGTGACGGGGGCTTTAGCAAAGTCAGGTAGGTTGTGGATAAATCCTTTCTCTACAGGTTCGGATTAGATCACCTGGCTAGATGTTCACCTTAGTCAGCTCAGGGAAGCTGACCAGGCTGGATGTGTCTTGGAGCTGGAGATAGAGACAGGCCAGAATCCCTCTCTGAGAAGAGTCTGCACAGACTGTGTGCAGGGAATCACAAGTATTACTGGTTGATATGGACAATAGCTGTTTTATTTGACAGAGCTGGGGCTAGCTCAGCTGTGTTTGAGTAGCCAGGCTCTGTTCTGTTTATTTAGCGTATGGACAAGGCTAGGGATTTATGTTTATGAATTTGTTTTGATGCTGTGCAACTTGTGGAAAGCAATAAAACTGCACATGATTGTACTAAAGTTGTATTGCCTGTGTGGATGCTACCTAAGCCTAATGTCTACCATCGATCTATTCATCTATCTATCTATCTATCTATCTATCTATCTATCTATCTATCTATCTATCTATCTATCTATCTATCTATCTATCTATGTTTGTCTATCTGTCTATCTATCTACACTCCTCAACATTGAAATTTCAAAACCAAGAAGGAGAATTTGTAGAATTCTGGAAATCACAGGATGGATAGACATGTTACTGATTATAAACAAAAAAGGAAACAAATTTGTCAAATCATTTCGATTTATTTAGTATGAAGTATGAGCCACGTGCAGAAACCCCCGCACTTACAGCCCCGGCTGCTCTCAATGAGGACATTAATGGTTGTTTGAGGAATGTTCTGCTGTGCTGAATGCTCTTGGGCAAATCATCAAGATCTGCAGCTGGCAGCTCCTGTACAAATGTCGACCAATGACGTCCCACGTGTGCTCAATGGGAGATAAGTCCGGAGATACTGCAGGCCGCAGGAGCATGTTTAGGCCACTCAGGATGCTCACGGTAACACAAGCAACATGCGGCCTGACTGTTGTCATGTTGAAAAAGGACCCATTGTCACAGGTGTGTCATGTTCTGATGTGACTCCTGGAGGATCTGGGATTAGAAGGTCCCCACGTTTATTAAATAACAGGTCCTCTTTAGGATCCGTTTGCCATTTACCTTGAATTTGAGTGGATTTACTTTCATTCGGTGCTGAAAAGGTAAAGGACCCTTTTTCTTCTGGCAGTGAGCTTGGAGCTTAAGTACCCAGCTGCTGCACCTTGTGACCATTCCCTTCCACTATAAAAACCCACTGCATGCTTCATTCTTTGCTGGATAAGTTGAGGTGTTCCTTCCTGTTGCAGCAGTGAAGTTTCCTGTTGGAGAAGCTAAGGAGTGTGATTTGTTGTGTGTTTTCCCACTGTTTGTCGTACCTTCCTCGTGATGTCTTTTTGTAGTAGTGGGACTAGTTTTTCGCTGACCTGCGCACTAGACAGGGTAAGTTCAAGGACAGCGCAGACTTAGGCACATGATCGAGCATGGGGGGAAGGACTCGTTTAGGGAAGATAGGGAGTCCAGAGATCAGACTCAGGTTTACGTTAGGAGGTGACCCCTCTCCCTTCTCCCTATCGCCAGGGTCTCCTTGTACATCTTCTGTGGTGTTGCGCTGCATGCTGGGCGTCCTCTCGGCCCCAGCGTAACACCCATGTTACGTTCCCTAGTAAAGAGAGCCTCTTTATGGCATTGCCCACGCAGTCTCGTCATATTAAAAGAATGGAGAGTAGTTATCCATTCTCTGCTGCAAGTGAAATTAGACATTGCATAACAAACGCAAATTCTCTATGAAAACCAATCAGAAGGCATTTGCACAACATTGGGCCAGATGTCCAACTACAGGTGATCCACTGACATCACGTCACCACTCTCAAAGGTCATCATGATGCAAAGCAATATGGGAGTAGAAGTCATAATAGAGGTGATAAGTCTCACTTTTATCTTTGATGCAATGATAGACAGATATTGGTCTGGCGACCATGTGTTCAACGCCATGAAATGGCTTTCACGAGGGTACGTGAAAGTATCCCAGAAGCTAATTTTTAATCCAAAAATACCAGATGGCATATGGCTTGTACTACTGAGCAGATAGTGTGGCCCAAGTGTCTTACCATGGCTTCCCATCGAGCAAATCTGGGACGTTGAATCAGAAGAGCACATTCAGCAGCCGTCTAATCCTACTAAGGTGCAAGAAGGAGAAATTCAGGAAATCGTTTGTACCTACTGCTATGGGGATGTATAATAATTTCCTAAGGGTGGTAGAAAATAATGACTGATGGCTGGTGTACTAATGTCAAATAACATTATCTTATATATACCTGAACTACACACTTTTATTTATTATGTAATGTTGGTACACCTGTGCAAGATTTGTGTCCTATTTTATGTATTTTGTGTCCTATTTTATGTAATATTTTATGTACTGCTGTTTGTATTGCTGCTGTAATACTGTAATTTCCCCCCGGGATCAATAAAGTGTATCGTATCGTATCGTGTCATTGGTCGTTAATTGCACAAGAGCTCCCAGCAGCGGATCTTGATGATTTGTTAACCCCTTAACGACCAGAGGTATTTAAGTTTTTTGCGTTTTTGTTTTTTGCCCCCCTTCTTCCCAGAGCAATAACGTCTTTAATTTTCAGTCAAAATGGCCATGGGCTTGTTTTTTGCGGGACAAATTGTACTTTTGAACAACACCATTGGTTTTAACATATCGTGTCCTGGAAACCGGGAAAAAAAATTCCAAGTGCAGTGAAATTGCAAAAAATGCTCAATTCAAGAGGTTTTTTTTTTTTTTTGTGTGTTTTACAGTGATCACTAAAGATCTGTAGCGTCTCCATTTTTCGTGGTCTTGGGTTGGGTGAGGACTATTTTTTTGCGCTGAGCTGACGTCTTTATTGATACCATTTTGTTGTAGATACAATCTTTTGATCTCCTGTTCTTGCATTTTATTGCAATGTAGCGGCAACCAAAAAACGTAATTCTGACATTTTAAATTTTTTTCTCGTTACGCCGGTCAGTGATCGGGTTAAATTTTGAACGCGGCGATACCAAATATGTGCAGCTCTCAGAAACAGTCTGCTTAGTGCATTCTCCATTCAGAGGGAGACAACGGCATGTGTATCTCTCAGTTACAGCTCACATTTTGTCTGGTAACTCACCAGTAACACACTCGATTCTGCTCAACATCCAGCAGACTGACACTCCATGAAGCTACTTCTGGGTTCTTAGCAAAACCCTACAGGTGCATCTACTCAAGATCCTGCAGAGCTGGGATTTAACCCTGTCCTTCCCAGCTATGCTACAATACATGCAGTACATACTGTATATTACACACACAAGATAATGGCCTGTTACCTAGCAGGGGAGAGGTGGGCCAATGAGTGGAAGGCAGCAGTGCCAGGTATATAGGCAGCCAGCTCTACAGTGACCACATGACCGCAGCATTATACTTTGTGATGTGAGAACTTTCTGCACTTGGACTGTTATAAAGCTTTTATTTATGTTATCATTTATTCTGCTTTTTTTTTTATATAGCGCCATCATATTACACAACGCTTTACGACACCATCATCACTGTCCCCATTGGCGCTCACAATACAAAATCCTTATCAGTATGTCTTTGGAGTGTGGGAACAAACCAGAGTACCTGGAGCAAAAACCATGCAAACACTTTGCTAACTCCTGAGCCACCGTGCTGCTCAGAGTTTTCTCATTTATATTGTGTCTTTTACTGTGTTTTCTCTCAGAATTAAACATTTTCTGAAGGAAATGATAGTGTGAAGACAGACACGTGAGTCATCAATGTTCTCGGCAGTAGTCTGTTGCCTAGCAAGATAAGATTTTTATGCCCTAAAATATAACTTAAGGAAGCGCTCTACTGCAAACTGTACAAGATGTTCAAGTATATACTAAAGGAGAAAATGGTAGAAAAATATCTGCATTTTATTGTACAAGATATTTATCCACAGCCATAAGAAAAATTGGTATTATCTTTAACATTAGCACTCATGGCTCTCCCGTATCTCTCCAGTCGTGGCTGGCTCCATCTGTTCTGCACATCTGATTACCCGACACAACTCAATGATATCACACTCACTGGTCATATACAGTATGTCGGCTTAGTTGAGTGGATGCCACCTGTGGATTCAGGTAGCTGGCGTCCATATCACCATTGCCACTGTGCTACATCACTGGCCTGTGCTTGATCACCACTGTGAGTATGCTGACCTGTTCAACTCTGCTAAATCGCTGGGCTCTGCTACATCGCCACAGTGAATCTCCTGACTTACTTTACTATGCTATATTACAGTGTTCAGCTACATTGACAGTGAATCTCCTGACTTACCGTACTTTGCTCTGCTACATTGCTGGGCTCTGCTATATTGCAACAGTGATTCTCCTGACCTACTCAACTCTGTTAAAATTTCTAGTTATTGCTACAACACAGTGAATCTCTTGATCAACTGAATTCTGTTATGTTTCAGGGCTTTGCAACCCAAGATGGGGCAGTATTACAGAAAGGAGCCCAGGATATTATTACAAGAAGAGGCCAGGATGAGGGACATTATTACAGAAAGAGGCGAGGATGGGGGACATCATTATATAGAGGTTGAAAACGTGCAACTTGATAGTATTTAGAACACTACAAGTGACCATGCATCTGGTTAACATGCAGGTGGGGGACCCAGGTCAAAATTCTGCACTGGTGGAGCCCATCGGACCTTAGTTATTCCACTGTAACTCTTGCTTACAGAATTACAGCCCTATCACTCAGCAATGCCTTTTTGGTGCTCCACACCGGTCAATCAGCACTGCCTCTTGGGTGCTCCCTGCTGGTCACTCGGTGCTGCCTTTTTGGTGTTTTCCACTGATCACTCAACACTAACTCTTTGGTGCTCCTCATTGATAACTCAGCACTGCAGCTTTGGTTCTCCCTATTGGTCACTTAGCTCTGCCTCTTTGGTTCTCCCTTTCGGTTCCTCTCTGCTGCTTCATTGGTCCTCCCTATTGATCACTCAGTGCTGCAGCTTTGGTGCTCCACATTGGTCCCTCGGCAGTGCCTCTTGTGTGCTCCTTACTGGTAACTCAGTGCTGCCTTTTTGGTGCTTTCCACTGGTCAATCAGCACTGCCTCTTTGGTTCTCACTATTGGTCACTGAGCGCTGCCTCTTTGGTTCTCCTTATTGGTTCCTCACTGCTGCTTCTTTGGTTTTCCCTATTGATCACTCAGCACTGCCTCTTTGGTTCTCACTATTGGTTGCTGAGCGCTGCCTCTTTGGTTCTCCCTATTGGTCACTGATCGCTGCCTCTTTGGTTCTCCCTATTGGTTCCTCACTGGTGCTTCTTTGGTTTTCCCTATTGGTCACTCAGCTCTGCCTCTTTAGTTCTCCCTATTGGTTCCTCACTGCTGCTTCTTTGGTTCTCCCTATGGGTCACTCAGCTCTGCCTCTTTGGCTCTCCCTATTGGTCACTCAGCTCTGCCTCTTTGGTTCTCCTTATTGGTCACTGAGCGCTGTCTCTTTGGTTCTCACTATTGGTCACTCAGTTCTGCCTCTTTGGTTCTCCCTATTGGTCACTCAGCTCTGCCTCTTTGGTTCTCCTTATTGGTCACTGATTGCTGTCTCTTTGGTTCTCACTATTGGTCACTCAGCTCTGCCTCTTTGGTACTCACTATTGGTCACTCAGCACTGCCTCTTTGGTTCTCCTTATTGGTCACCAATCGCTGTCTCTTTGGTTCTCACTATTGGTCACTCAGCTCTGCCTTTTTGGTTCTCCCTATTGGTCACTCAGCTCTGCCTCTTTGGTTCTCCCTACTGGTCACTCAGCTCTGCCTCTTTGGTTCTCCCTACTGGTCACTCAGCACTGCCTCATTTGGTTCTCCTTATTGATCACTGAGCGCTGTCTCTGGTTCTCACTATTGGTCACTCAGCTCTGCCTCTTTGGTTCTCCCTATTGGTCACTTAGCTCTGCCTCTTTGGTTCTCCCTATTGGTCTCTCAGCTCTGCCTCTTTGGTTCTCCCTATTGGTCACTCAGCTCTGCCTCTTTGGTTCTCACTATTGGTCACTGAGTGCTGGTTATTTGGTGCTCTCCACCAGTCAATATTTATTGCTGTGCAGGGGTGATTTGCCTCGTATTCACATGATCACTGCAGCCAAGCACTAGCCTCAGCAATGATGACAAGATGAATGGCACATTAAGTCAGTAACCACTTTCTTGCTTTTTGGCATTTACTACCTTTAGCTAATTTTTTTTGATCCTGGAAAACCCCTCTAAGGCTTTTTTTACTTTAAGCTTCACACCTCCCTTTTCACAAATGCAATTATTTCCTTTAAAGCCTCTAATTATTTATGATTAAATTGCTTAGCATAATTTTTTGTGTGAAAATGCTCAACATATGTCAAAGGAGCATCACTATCCAGCTGCATTAGTAACACACATGGACGCCTCCCTCCGGTGAGTGGGCATGTGAGCACATTACTAATCCATGTGTCTTAGGGTCATGCCTTAAGGAGATTCCCACTAACAATGCTGTTTTGAAACATATTTTTGGAGAGAACAGGAAATCCCTGAGAAGTACAGTACAGAACACAACCTCCCCGGAGATCACAGCCGTCATTAGCTTTTGTCCTTGTTATTTTGACTCTTTGTAACAAGTAGCGCATTGAAATACCCGGCGAACAATAGAGCGAGACTGCGCACATTATACTGAGTGACAACCACACACACCGGACAAGAAAACGCAGCAAACAAAATGTTCCCTAAGTAATGGCTGAGTGGCTACTCAGAAACTGCTCAGACTCTAAGGGCTCATACCCACTGGAGACAAAAACGGACGATTGCAA
>VIAB01001932.1:0-12627 GCA_009801035.1 Oophaga pumilio | reverse complement strand
GAGCTCATTACGAGTGGTCTGTACCGAGCTCATACCGGGCGGTCTGTACCGAGCTCATATTGAGCGGTCCGTACCGAGCTCATTACGAGCGGTCTGTACCGAGCTCATACCGGGCCGTCCGTACCGAGCTCATACCGGGTGGTCCGTACCGAGCTCATACCGGGCGGTCCGTACCAAGCTCATATACCGAGCGGTCTGTACCGAGCTCATACCGGGCGGTCCGTACCGAGCTCATACCTTGCGGTCCGTACCGAGCTCATACCGGGCGGTCTGTACTGAGCTCATACCGGGTGGTCCGTACCGAGCTCATTACGAGCGGTCTGTACCAAGCTCATACCGGGCGGTCCGTACCAAGCTGTTACTGAGCTGTCCGTACCGAGCTCATACCAGGCGGTCCGTACCGAGCTCATACCGAGCTCATACCGAGCAGTCCGTACCGAGCTCATACCGAGCGGTCTGTACCGAGCTCATACCAGGCGGCTCATACCAAGCAGTCCGTACCGAGCTCGTACCGAGCAGTCCGTACCGAGCTCATACCGAGCAGTCTGTACCGAGTGGTCCGTACCGAGCTCATACCGAGCAGTCTGTACCGAGCGGTACGTACCGAGCTCATACCGAGCGGTCTGTACCGAGCTCATACCGGGCGGTCCGTACCGAGCTCATACCTTGCGGTCCGTACCGAGCTCATACCGGGCGGTCTGTACTGAGCTCATACCGGGCGGTCCGTACCGAGCTCATTACGAGCGGTCTGTACCGAGCTCATTACGAGCGGTCTGTACCGAGCTCATATCGGGCGGTCCGTACCAAGCTGTTACTGAGTGGTCCGTACCAAGCTCACCAGGGACAGAAGCTGTAAGAAATCTGCTGTGAGCCAGGGAAAGACCAGCGCCTGATCACAGACAATGGTCCTTCATTAGTGCACTTAGATCATCATGTACCCAGCCTGTCCCCACGATCCTGTCACTGCGACACATGTAGCAGAGCTGAATATGCACAGATCACTGTTAACTTTTGAATTGGATCTTCACCAAATCTAATCCCGTAATGCCGATCCTCGGTTATTCCTTCTGGACTTGAGTGAAGTAATTGCGTATTCATGTGTGAGAGAAAAGCTCTGTCAGTGGCCGGGTAATGTGACCTGGTTGCATTGTGCTCAGATTTGGGCTATCGCACCAACACCAAGCTCTCACGCAGAGGTTATACAGGATCTGGCCGCTAGGTGGCGGTATTTGTCAGATTTTCTGATATCAGTAATGTTGGGGTTTGGTCATGGGTGTCAGGTAAAAACAGGACCGTCTGTGAGGCGGAATATTGTGAGCACACCGTCATTATTGTAATTATTATACTTAAAGGGAACCTGTCCGCTCATATTTACATAGAGAAGAAGTGCAGACCTGCAAGTCCAAACTGTGACAATGTTTATTCTATGCTAAGCCGCCTCCATAAACTCGCCCCGTTCATTACATGTGCCCACACAGAAATATTGTTCCTGTTAGTGTTCCCACACAGTACAGTGCCCCTTATATGGCCCTCGCATAGTGAAGCCCCCTGAATACATAACCCTCACATACAGTATGAGGTCCAATGTCCCCAACACACTTTGTGATGCCCTCAAATTGCTCCCAAAACACTGTGTAATGTTCCCACAGCCCCCGCACAGTACAATGCCCCCCACATTCCCCCCACATGATGATGCCGTTATATTCCCTCACACCCGGTATGATGGCCCCACTGCCCCCCACACACATATTATGATGCACCCAAAGCCTCTAAGGGTATGTTTCCACGGGCCGGAATACATCCGGATTAGCTGTGGATTGGACGCTGTGTACATCCGCAGCGTTTATTCCGCAGCATCCAGATGTTACAGCACAGTGGAGGGGATTTCATGAAATCCCATCTCCACTATGTGTGCGAACACGCATCCGGCGGCCCTGCGTATCCGGACATGCAGCGCTTCTTTTTAGACCGCAGCATGTCTGTTTACCTTGCGGCGACGCTCCATCTACACAAGGTAAATAACACAGTCTTATGTATATGGTGCAGCGATTCCGGATGTGTTCAATGATCACATCCGGAATCACCGCGTGTACAGGAGGGGGCGGCGCTTTGGGCAGAGCGGGGTTTCCACTCCATCCAAAACGCCGACAATACGGCCCGTGGAGACGTACCCTAACACAGTATGACCGCTTCATATTCCCACCCACACAGTATGATTTCCCCAGAAGCGCTACACAGTATAATGCCCCCACAGCCAGCCATATTATGATACCCCCATAGCCATCCACACAGCTTGATGTAGATAGATAGATGGACGATACATAAATAGATACATAGGTAATAGATAGATAGATAAATAAATAGATGATAGATAGATAATAGATAGATAGATAGATAATAGATATGAGATATTAAGACATTTTGCAGGGTAGGGCAGGGCTAGAAGAAGATACCCCAGTCGTTCAGGTTTTGAGATAATATTTAGACATCTTCAGCGGGAGCTCACTGCCCTGGTGGACTTATTTCACATTTACTTTCTGATGATATGATTTATGTCGGCAATAGAAACAAAATAGATTCTAATGCAATAAAAGCAGAGCATAGACTCGCTCTGATGGACAAACCCTTAAAGTAATTTAGTCGGTCCCATCACTCACAGAAGACATGGACCACTTTTGGTCCATACACATAGCGGTAACCTAGGAGTTAAATTCCCTTTAGGAATATTTAGTTTTTTTGCTTTTGCAACCTATCCAGAGATTTTCCAGTAATTCCTATAAAAACACACAAACAGCACATTTATTTTCTCCACTCTGAAGAAAGCTTTAGAGTAATCCAAACCCGATCACAGCACTAAGCAGGATTAGCCGCGGTTAGAAGAGTCCTCGCTCAGGGCCTATTAACAGGCTTGTGACAATCTCCTCTGCTGCCTGCAATTATTCCATGATTAAGTGAAAGCCCCATTTTCCATCCAATCATTACCAAACAGAGGACCCTGGACCCCAGTGTAAGAGCTGTGGGTGGGCTGCCACCAACCCAGAAATGAGGTCGCCTTCCACCATGCATGATGATGTGTTTGACCCAGCACCACAATTGTGGGTTACCAGGGGTATGGGGTACTCGGCACCGAGCCCGTAGATTTCTATGGGGAATGTCACTGGTAGCTGTGGCTCGGTCCGTGGCCCTGGCGGTCATGCAATAGGGGATATTTACAGGGGATTTGTAGATATGAATAGTTCGTGACGCCACCTGTAGATTCTGATCACTAAGACCAGCGCTGCTAGGTAGATCTCTGAGGGGATGTTATGGCAGCCAGGTGTTGGGTCCCCCACAGGTGGAACTAGTCCCTCAAAGTCTATGATGTTTGATGCTGGATGCAGATAAATGAATCAGTCTCAAACAAGTTGTTCTCTTTCCATACCTTTTACTGGTAGATGTTTCAGGCAGGTCCCGGGGAGCTGGTCGGGGTGGAGAATGCGCTTCAAGATAACCGCTGAGCAGGTTAGAGGCCTCCTTAACTTCAAATGTAAATTGAGTCCAAACTTGCGTGAAGCGAAGTTAACTCTTGAAATCACCAGCTTTCTCCAAGCTGTACTGCCCGGCTGACATTGAGGTAGGGCCTTCTAGTGATAGAACTAAGTCCTTACTTTTGTCCTGCAGTGACTCAAAGTCCTTGTTCTACCTGACCCTGGTTTCGTATCAGCACTAAGGGCTGCTCCCTGCGACTGGTAGTCCAGAGAGCCTCTGGTTGTTCTGTTACTATGCTTGAAGCAATAGCAACGCTTCGGTCCCCAGTGACCGGCTAATAGTGCAGGTAATGCAGTACCTATCGCACTTCTTTGTCTTCTTCCACTGCGCCCTTCGCCCTGCTCTCGCTCTTAACATAAGCACAGCAGCTCTGATGATAAAAGTCAATTCTTTCTTTTAATCTTCCTTGAAGCTCACTGAGCAGCTCCCAGTATTCTCCTAGTCCAGGATCACTATCACTGAACTTCACTGTCCTGAGACAGGCGGCTGAAGCATCTGCTCTGAACTCCTCTCCCTCCAAATCCAGACTGCTCTGTCCGAAGACAGGAAACTATCTGACGATCAACTTCCTGACTCAGCTACTTGTCACTACACTATACACCCCTAGTGGGTGTGTCTGAAAGTGTGTGTGTAGTGAATGTATATCAAGCTTTTACTGTTACCTTTCTGTGCATTTCCAGGATTATGTGTGCCTTACATAGCTGGGCCACACAGATGTGCGGTGCAGAGCTTATCCAGAAAAAGGATGGTGACATGTGGCACGAGCTCCAATATGGACTGTTATTGGCACACCATGTCTGACACTGTTATTGGGTACATCATGGCTGTCACTGTTATTGGGTACATCATGGCTGTCACTGTTATTGTGTACATCATGGCTGTCACTACTCTTAGGCACATCATGGCTGTCACTACTCTTAGGTACATCATGGCTGTCACTACTCGTAGGTACATCATGGCTGTCACTGTTATTGTGTACAACATGGCTGTCACTGTTATTGTGTACAACATGACTGTCACTGTTATTGGGTACATCATGACAATCACTACTCTTAGGTACATCATGGCTGTCACTACTCGTAGGTACATCATGGCTGTCACTGTTATTGGGTACATCATGGCTGTCACTGTTATTGGGTACATCATGACAATCACTACTCTTAGGTACATCATGGCTGTCACTGTTATTGGGTACATCATGGCTGTCACTGTTATTGGGTACATCATGGCTGTTACGACTCTTAGGTACATCATGGCTGTCACTGCTACTGGGTAATTGTGATTGTTACTGGGGCCATCCTGAAATTTTCTAAAGCAGCAGATTAGCAGTGTCTCTGGCCAAAACTGGGCATTTCCAGAAGAGATTGGGGGCAGAAATAAATTCATCTAGGGCAAATTTCCAGATCTTTTCAAAGGTTTGTTTTTACAACTCTGAAAGGGCCCACCTGGTGCGGTGTATTCGCGAAGCCGTGAGTCAGGGTGAACAGCACAGACCAGGGGAATTAAAGCAACGGAGATGAAAAGGCTAGACAGCACATGGAACAACAGAGATGAATAAGGCAGACAACATCTCGAAAAGCTTGGGACAGTGAAATTGGATTTGCTGGATGGCCTATGGAATATGACGGATCAGAAGAGCTGGATTTCTCAGCAGGCACAGTGAAGCAGCAGTCATGTAGATGGATGATCACTTTGATGCAGTACAGATGAATGTGCAGACAGCACCTTGGAACAGTAGAGTTATGTAGATAGATCTAGATGCAGTCGAGCCAAGTATGCCGATAGCGCCTTGGAACAGCAGAGTTGCATATGTGAACAGGTTACCTTGATGTAGCACCAAATGTGCTTATAGCTCTTAGAAACAACAGTGCTGACGCAGCAGACAGGCACTAAAGTATAGTAGAACCGAATCTGCAGATAGGATCCAGGAACAGTGGAGCTGAGTCAGTAGACAGGCACTTTGGAGTATTAGAGTCAAATGTATGCACCGCACCCAGGAAGAGCAGAGCTGAGTCAACAGACATGCACCTTGGCGTGTTAGAACCAAGGGTGCAAACAGCGTTCAGGAACAGCAGTTTTGAGAAGGCAGACTGTCACTTTGGAGTATCAGAGCCACCTGGACAGCAGGGCTGAGTTAACAAACGCCTTGGAGTAGTGGAGCTGAGTGTGCGAACAGGCAGTTTGAGAAAACAGGCATGTGTTAGACCTGATTGACGCCACACTACCTGAATACTCAGGTAGCAAACAGCCACGTGAGCAGGGAGATGATATCATAATAACTCGAGCACTAGAGTAGAGGGAGCTAGCCATGGCTACTGGAGTCAAGACATGAGTAACATGGAAAATGTAAAAACTGATTGTAAATCAATAGAGTTAATATTTTTCACACTGTAGCACTGACACCTGTGAATGTGCATCTACTGAGAGCTTGATTGTACCTTAGCTTCCTGTAGACCAGGGACAGAGTTTCCTAAGTCCCTTTATTCTCAGAGCTTCAGATTTTGGGATTTTAGCCAGTTAACTACTCATCCCATGGAAACTAGTTAAAACGTAATGAGTGAAGATCCTCGGGAGAGCAGCAGAGTAAGGTCAGCCTTGTGTCACAACATGAGTGTGGGAAATATTAAGAAAAAAAATCATGGATTTCTAGATGACTAAACAATCTTTTTCTTTTTAGAATTCCGTCATTTGCAGCATTGTGAGATGATGAGACCCAAGTGAAACGAGGACCGGAACTAACAATCTCGTGAATGGATGGCAGACACTTAGCTCTGGCGTTTAAGTGAATTGCCAGTTGGCCAGAAATGCTGGAGAGTCGGGATATGTAAGACGATGATGTGTTGTGTTATAGGTTTTAACCCATATTAGACTGGAACAAGAGAATTTTAAGAGCATTTTCTTGGTTCACATTGCTAGAAGGCCTTGCATTTTGCAGGAGAAATCATATTTTCTAAGGAATTGTTTTCAAGTAGCATTTCATTTACTGTATATGCATTTTTATTTTTTTTACTATGGGGACACATGCAAAGAATCTCCAATAACTTTATCTTTATAGATTTTACCCTTAAAGTGAATACAGGGCAAAACTTATATATGGATATAGAGTGGCTTGTGAAAGTATTCACCCCCTTGGCTTTTTACCTATTTTGTTACATTACAACCTTTTTTCAAAATATCTATGTAATCCGATTTCTTTGTGGTGCATCAGCACTAAATAGTATAAACTCCATAGAGGAGGCCTTTATGGAAGAAAGTTTTTATTTAGCCAATATGTCTCAAGGACAATATCATTTACCCTCAGGTTTAACAACAATATAAGCAGATAAGGTAACCTAATTTACCAGTTAAAACATAACCTTTAATCAATGGTATAAAAATAACCCTTCAGTGCAAGACATATAACATACATACATAAAGTGCTCGTGCTATGTGCTTATTAAAAGAAAAATGGATCAATCTCACCCATTCAGATGAATGTCCTGTATGGTCCACTTTGCATCTCATCTACCCAGTAACTGGGTGTGGACCCCAAGACTGATAGGTGTACCAGCGCAGGAATCTTGTTCATATAGACAATATTTGAATAGGGGTCTGAAAAAGCTAGGGAGTAGTATATGGTTCAGACTAACATTCCCTGTTGTGCCCCTGCAAGACTCCTGTCCTCACAAGGACAGTACCCAAGTATGGTCTCAAACTAATGTACCTCCTGGACCATAAATTGTGTTACATTTCCCAACGCGTTTCATCCCCTATCTTGGGGATTCATCAGGGGATCATAATATATGGGTATGGTGGGGATATCGCAGTGGCTAATATCACCCCAAAATATAGTTCTCTTAGGTGCATCAATATGCCTGGCAGCCCATGTGGATAAAGATCAGCCTATTGATATGCATTGCATATGCATACACCTATCAGTCTTGGGGTCCACACCCAGTTACTGGGTAGATGAGATGCAAACTGGACCATACAGGACATTCATCTTAATGGGTGAGATTGATCCATTTTTCTTTTAATAAGCACATAGCACGAGCACTTTATGTATGTATGTTATATGTCTTGCACTGAAGGGTTGTTTTTATACCATTGATTAAAGGTTATGTTTTAACTGGTAAATTAGGTTACCCTATCTGCTTTGTCTTTATGGAAGAAAGGGCAGAAAAAAAGCTGGGATACCTGCCGTAGGGGTCGCCAATCTAGGGACAGAGTGTAACCCCCCATAGGTTTCCCGTAGAGGTGTTGGCAGGAGAGGTCGAGGAGACCTCACCAATCCCCGAGCTGGAAGTGTCCTCTGGTAAGTTCGGGACAGCTCAGCTCCAGGATCCCACTCTGGCCTGGGCATGAGAAAGGGTGATAGAGATAAATGGAATGGCTCAGCCACCGGGTGCCGAGGCAGTTTTTCCCCTCATGGCTATACACCAGGAGTTGTTATACAGGGTGGATAAAATCCGGGATGAGGCGGTGGAACATCTGGTAGTGCCCCAATCCTACCGTCGGGCGATGCTCGAAATTGCTCACATCCACATGCTGGGAGGGCACTTGGAGGCCAAAAAGACGCAGGAGCGCATACTACAGCGGTGTTTTTGGCCTGGGGTCTACGCGGAGGTCCAGAGGTACTGTGACACGTGTCCGGAGTGCCAACTAACCTCACCCACCGCGACCTACCGGAGTCCATTGGTACCTCTGCCCATCATTGAGGTACATACAAATTGAGCGGATAGTAATGGATTTGGTGGGACATATAGTGAAATCCGCCCATGGCCATCAACATATTTTGGTCATAGTGGACTACATCACACGGTACCCAGAGGCGATACCTCTCCACCACACCTCAGCAAAACAGCCGCGAGCTATTTGCCATGTTTTGTTGCCTTGGGCTACCAAAGGAGATCCTCACAAATCAGGGAACTCCTTTTATGTCCAAGGTAACCAAGGAGCTATGTAAGCTGCTCCGGATCAAACAGCTACTCAAGTCGGTGTACCACCCACAAACCGATGGGTTAGGAGAGAGATTTAATAAGACCCTTAAATCCATGCTTAGAAAAGTCTCCAAGGATAGGCGAGACTGGTACATGTTATTACCCTATCTAATGTTCGCTATCCGCGAGGTACCACAGGCATCCACAGGTTTCTCAATGTTTGAGCTATTGTAATGGCCTGGATTCTGAGGGGACTGCTCGACGTAGCTAAGTAGACATGGGAACAGGAGCCAACTCCACATCAGAGTGTGATCGAGCAAGTGGCCGGATTGCTGCAGTCAGGCTCATAGTAAAAGAGCATCTAATGGATGCCTAGGCCGCGCAGAGCTGCACGTATAATAAAAGGGCCATGGTCAGGTCCTTTAAAGAATGGGACTGGGTGTTGATACTAGTATCCATCACAGAGAGTAAACTCATGGCCAAGTGGCAAGGGTCATATGAGATACGGGGGAAGGTGAGAGAAGTAAATTATAGAGTGTACCAACCCGGAAAGAGGAAACCCGAACAACTGTACCATGTCAACCTGCTAAAACCCTGGAATGAGTGGGAATGTTTAGTCACGGAGGTGACTCCGGTCGAACCAATGGGGTTCTGGTGCAGCAGAATACGGATGTATTCTCAGAGCCTCATCGGAGATAACTGTCGGTATATTTAGACGTCATAGTCATCTTTAGTGCTGACTGGAATACCCACCTGTCCCAGGTACAAGCAGTGCTGGAGTCTCTCTGAATCGTGAAGTTAAAAGCAAACCCAAAGAAATGTGCGATAGGACTCACGGAAGCCCGATACTTAGGATACGTGATCGGCCGCATGGTTATCAAAAGCCAAATAAACAAGATTGAGTCCATCCAAAACTGGCCCAAGTCGTTAATTATCAAATAGGTGAGGGCGTTCCTTGGCATCATTGGGTACTACCGCCTGTTTATACCCAATTTTGAGGGGAGATCAGCACCCCTAACGGACCTGTTAAAAGGCAGGAAGTCGGTCATGGTCCGGTGGAATCCTCAAGCGGAGGAAGCATTCCAGTCCCTGAAGTCGGCGTTGTGTGGACAGCCGGTCCTCATCAGCCCCAACTTCAGGAAAACCATCATCATACAAACAGATGCCTCAGAAGTAGGCCTAGGAGCGGTGCTGTTGGAAGAGGTGAACGGGGATGAATGCCCAATCACCTACTTGAGCTGGAAACTGACCACAGCAGAGAAAAATTATAGCGTAGTGAAGGAGTGCTAGGCGATTAAGTTGGCCTTGGAGTCCCTATGCTATTTGCTCGGGCATCACGGACCATTCACCCCTCATCTGGATGAGCAATGCAAAAGAGAGGAATGCTCGAGTCACCAGATGGTTCCTGTCCCTACAGAACTTTAGTTTCTCAGTGGACATCGGGCGGCGAAGTCACAGGGAAATGCGGATGCCCTCTCACGGTGACAAATGTTCAAACCCACAAGTTTGAACAGGGGGGAGGTATGTAAGGCAGTGACTGGTGCTATATGCGAGGGTCACTATGTGTCCCCCAGGATGTGCACAGAAGCGTATTGAGGCCGCGGGAGTGCATTGCAGTCACAGGCATAGCTGTGATTGCAGTGCAAAATAAAAGTAAGTTTTGGTCTTGGGCAAGCTTTTTGCCCAAGGCAGATTTAGAAAAACCTGCCATTGGCTTTTATTTTTGGAGCGGACTACAGGATGGTAGTGGGGAGGTCCACTTCCTCCCGGCCAGGTCTTGCAAGTGGCCTATGGCCATAAATTCCTTGTAAAAACACTGCAGCAAAGAGTTGGGTGTGTCAGTCTTGGTTTGCAACCTGGCAGAGCAGGAGGCTCTGCAAAGCTTCAGCCTGTGTGAAGCAACACGGAGCCAAGCAGAGCCAAAAGGCCTGGTACCCCTCAGCGTGACTCGGCGGTGTAATCGCCTATGGCAACCAATCTTGGTTACGGACTGTCTTTTTTTCCCGCTGCGATCCGGAAGATACCTTTTGAGTTCCAGTTGTAAGTTTCTTTGGACATTAAAAGACCTTTGTTTTGAACTTTTCTGTGGCCACTGCCTGTCTGTCACACTGCACCAACCCCGCTGCACTACATCTGCTACAGTGAAATGTGGCCTTAGAAATCACACCCCTGGTACTACAGCTGAGGAATTCCCTGATCTTGTATTGCCTACCTGTGACATTTCTGTATCATTATGTGGGGACAGGCCACACATTGACCATATTTGAAGCTCCCCTTTACATCATTGGAAAGTCATATGTTCATAACTGTTTTTTTTTAAATGGCTGTGTACCAGTCTGTCACTCAGCGATCAACCCTTCCTATAGGTCATCTGTCGACTCGTCAACCCAGCACTTATATCAGAATCCATGAGTAGAATCGGTCAGTGTCTATTTAGAATGGCACGTACTTCTTGTGCCCCATTGTCATAGGTGGGTGACTGTGAATCCGCTACCCCCCGTTCATGGAGTTTTCGGTGTGTCATTTAAAAGGTTAGATCTACTCCTTCTCTTAGGCTCCTTACAGGCCCGTTTAAGGATTCTGAGGGGATATCCCCTTTCGAGGAATCTATTTCTTAAGATCCTTGGCCTGTTTTTCAGAGGAACGTTCAGTGGAGCAATTTCTGTGGACCCTGATGTATCGACCCTCAGGGATGTCTCTCTTTAAATGCGTTGGGTAGCTGCTGTCCCTTGTAAGTAGTGAATTTGACTCTTGGTTTTCTCTGCAGATGTTCCGTGGATTTGCACAAGTGAAATTTAATTCTTGTTGGAGTGATAGTAATTTGGTTTTGTGGCCTACAAGTCGTCATGCACTGCCGTGTCCTAGGGGACAGTATCCTCCGGCTTTTGTTGACAGACACATGGAGAAACATGATGCAACTTTTGACATCCTTTTTTAGGAGAAGCCCAGATATGGAAATCAGTCAGACAGGACACACTGTGTGACTCACTGCTGTCATTTTAACACCCTCACTAAACCTGCGGCACAAAGGCTGCCAGTGTTTAATTAGACAATGATCTAATCCGTTTCCTACTGGATTCGGCCAATCTTTCAACAAGAGATCCTCAGTGCGCCGCGCCGTCCACAGACTCGATAAACTCCCTCATCCCTCCAGGCTGTGTCCTTTGCTGGCTGGAAGCTGCCTGTGAATCATTTTTTACTTCTGTGTAACTCAACTTTCTCTCTGTTTTCAGCTCATAAGATTATTCATTATGGGGAGAGTAGGTCAAACATAAGCAAAATGGAGACCGAGAAGCCGCATCTGGCAGGCAGGATGTCCAGGGTAAGGCCTGAAGTAAGGGGGAAACAAAAATAACCCCCCACTTCCTAAACTGCGTTACCCCCTTCTAAAATCTACAGCTAGCTACCGAGTAACAGAGATAAACTGGATTACCCACAGAGAAAGTCATAATATAATATGAGGCAGCCAGGCCCAGGACCCAGGAAGGGCAATTTAGGGATTTGGGAGAGCAAAGTTGTCTTCGGTAGTGGACCTCACTTGAGAATTAATGGGGTTGTCCAAGCTTTGCGGCTCTAGTCTCCAGTCACTCTAAGTCAGGATGTGCCGATGCCGGGAGAGGGTGAACATGTGACCAGAAGTATCTGAATTGCATATTTCCGGCCACAGTCCAACTAGACGTGTCCAGCCTCGCTCAATTCACTTGTACTGCGTGAGGCCACGCAAGTCTAGTGCTTGAACAAAGAAAGAGACACAGCATATATATTGTAAAAGAATAGCTGCTAAATCAGACAAGGGTACAATATCAAAATGGATATTACATAATGATAAGCACACCTGTGATAAAAAAAAATATACATTTTATTGAGACAAAGAACCATATCAATAAATCAAATTAAAACCCAAGCATCCCCAAAGACCTCCGGCAAATATGGCAATAACTAAAAGGTATAGGGATCAAATATGATAACTACATAGTACCAAAAGGTACAACCTTGAAAAATCGCATACATAAATATAGCATAAAATAAGGTAATTAGATAAATAAGTAACCAAAATAAATAGTACACAGGAGTAATGCAGCACGAGGCTGACAAATAATAGCTAAAATAGCAATGCAAATGGTCACCCATATAGATTTACGATACGATATGATACACTTTATTGATCCCGGGGGGAAAT
>VIAB01001931.1:70249-80638 GCA_009801035.1 Oophaga pumilio | reverse complement strand
CCTTCCAACTCTACCATTCTATGATTCTATGATTCTATATGCACTTGTGTGTGAATTGAACCTTAAATCTGAGAAGTAACTGCATTAAAGAGACTTTGTGTGTGAACTTTGTGGGTCACTGCCTCCTCCTCTGCTGCACTACAGTATGATGAGCACTGTAATGAAAACATGGCCAATCTGAGGCATCAGCTCTCTATAGGCTGGATTTCCACTATTATAAGACTTTAATTGCTTTTTATATCTTTTATCACCATGATGCATACACTGCTAATCCCAGTTGCTTTAGGTGTCTTGTGTGGCTGTCCTGCTGGCACATGTTAGGGATCATCATGACCTACTGGGATGAATTGGATCAGTGTTGAGTTCCACAATCTTCTTTTTTTTTTCTGGGATGCCACTGCTGGTTAAGTTACATTGTCTCAGAGAATAGCCCCAGTGCTGTCTCCAATAGCAGCCTGCAAGCACTCCAAGAATGTGGTATCCTCCGTAATAATTTGTAGCTCTTTTACTTGGCCGAGGGAGAAATCAAAGAAACTTTATCAAAACAGAACAGAAATGATTGGACTCGCTCTAGTTTTAGATGGCTTAACATATGTGACCTGCATGTAAATGAGTTTCCAGCTGAATACCAGGCCTTTTACTTGTACCATTAGGACCGCTGTGTGGCCAGAGCTCTCCATATGTGTAATCTTAGATTTTATGTGTCTGAAAGGAAGACTGTGGAATTAAAATGTGAGCTGGAGTGGTGGTGGTTAATATCAGAGAATATAGGCGTTATCTGTCAGCAAGCCGTTTGTTACGGGGTCTTGTTTAAGACATTTGACAAAGTGTAAAGGTCACTTGCCTTAGGGGTTTTCCGTTTTCAAAAAATACCCTCTCCCCTGACGGCAAACTGTGCTTCGCCTTACCCACCCTCCCCAGGTCCAGTGCTGAGCTGAGTCTCAGCCACTGCCTCAGTGTCCATTATTGTCTGCAGTGCTGATATAATGTTTATAGCCTGCAGCCAGTTGATGGCATTTTTTGGTGCATATAGGCTTCTATTGGGAGCCTGAAAAAATGCATATAAAAACACAGTTGCATTTTTAAGTGCAAAATCAAAGCTTTTCTGTACTGTAAAAAAAATGCATCAAAAAGCTTCAAATATGCACCAAAAAAGCATCATCTAAGGAGGGGGAAAATACATAAAAAGGTACATTAATGGTAATGCAAGTGTCAGGATGCAACTCACCGAGGACACGAGGCAGGAACAGTCAGCAAACTATAGAATTTGGTTTAAAGGCTGTAATGATTTGCAGAAATTCTAAACAATTAGTGGTAATAACAAAGCCAATAAAAAATGAAGGCAATAACTATAAGATTGAAATAGCAATGCAAGTTCTTCTCTGTATAATACTAATGTCGTTCTTACTGAGATGGTACGCCTATTCACGGGGTGTACCATGTAAGTCCTGGCGGGGATCACCAGGTTTAGGCCGCAAGTCTTTCTGATGTAGTCTATTCGAGCACATTGAGCATCCCTCGCACCAATCGGCCCCCTCACAAGCTGTTGTCCTAATCCCGACCCTTCCCGATACCGTTTGTGAGAGCTGGAAGTGACGGCCCTGCTCTCATGCACTGTTCCTCTGCCACCACAGGCATGTCTCTCTAGTCGTCGTCTCCTTGCAGATCTTCGTGGCTTGACCATCGATGGCAGTCTCTTTGTCCTAGGACGGAAAGGGCTGGGCCTCGGCTCTTGATGAGCGACGTCTGGTCTCCTGACCTTGACCAGCATAGTCTGGCTCCGATCCTGGACTTGACCGGTGTAGTCGGAACTCTGGGTTTTCTCGGCTGTAGTCTGCACCCCGTCAGACGGTCAGCGGCACCTTAGCGGTGTGGACTTCCCACCGAGGCCGCTCATGCGATTGGAATGGAGCGCAGAGCAGGAGCCGAGTGTCATTAGCATATCGCATGCCATGCGCTAATGTGATTCCAGCCTTCTAGTGTTAATCAGTGATGGAGATAATGCTCATTGGAGGTCAATGGATTAGTCTGCATTATTATATGTTGGCTACTTGCATTTCACATTTCTATCAGTGTCTAGGGTTTCTTTCAGCCTCTACGCTTTTCTGTTTTCTTTTACTGTGAAATGCTGCAGATTTCTTTTTTACTCTGGTTAAAACCAGTGACTGGCAGCCGATGGTGGAAATGTCTGGTGTGTTTTATGCTGTGATGTTTAACAGGTAAAGATGTTTGACACAAAACTATACCAAGGCCATAAAGTGGCAGGGAGACATGCCCTTAGATCTGTAGTGATCATGGTCCGTTCATTACACAGTAAGACGTAAAGTAGCAGCGCGCAGCACGGACATTACTGGAGGGGAGATGATGATCCCTTCTCACGCTCAACTCGTATCTTTGTAATGTTGTGACGCAAACTGTCTTATTTGCATAAATAGCTTAAGAAAAACTTACTTTTACATGAACACTATAATTATTTGTATTAAGGTTTTGTTAATGATTTTTAATTTGCTTTTTCACTCTAGAAAACAAAATATATAGTTTTTAAATTTCACACAATATTCCACCTCCTCCTGTGAATCTCCGCTCTTCAGCATCATTATACGTTTTGTTGATCTGAGCTCCATTTGTTTTGTTACAGTTTTTCCAAACTTTTTGTATAGACCTAGATAAACCTGTGCCTGCTTACAGTCACCACTATTCTTACTGAATGCGGAGTATTCCCTAAATGCAACAATAATGTACTATGCAGCAAGCTCCGAAGCTCCCCCTAGTGGTGACCTAAGACCACCAGGGTTACCAGGGGTTGCACCAAGTGTGGACGTTATCCCATATCCATCCCAAACCAACTGTTGAGACTGTGCATTCTGAGAACCGGAGCTCTGAAGAGTCACGTATGAATGGAGTGGTGGTTGATCGTGCGGTTTTCCGTACCATGAATTTTCAATGGGAGCACCAAAGACCAGTCAGATGCTGAGCTTGGCTTTCTCCAACGGTCTTAAGAATAAAGGGCGAATGTAACGTCCATAATTGGTATAAACCCTTTAACCGTGTGCTGGGGAGCTCTGTGAGGCCCCGATACCCCTCTGAAATATAAGGGATAGCAGCACAGTATATAAATAGTAAATAAACGAAATCTCACAATGCTGATGCCTGTCGCTTCCACTAGAGGGCGCTTTTGAGAATACTGCAGCCTGGCTGCATGGGAGATTGTTAACGGCTGTCATCTCTACATATATCTAATATTCATGACTACAAGTTATTTAAACTGTTTTCCTTTTATCCGTAGGCAAACTGAAGTCCGTTTCTTTTAACCACGAGGAATAAAAATGAATACAGGTATGAATCCAGTAATATAGATCGCCTTTAGGCATATTTTCATGTGTATTGCATATTACGAAGCAGTAATGTATCCTCTTAAAGTATTAAACCTTGTGTGAGTGTATATAGTATATATACAACTTTACCTTGAAAATTGCTGAATAATTGTTTCCCCTCTTGCACCACCGAAAGAAAACGATTATAAAATTATAACAGCTTTTCAACAGATCATTTGTAACACAAGATGGTATCATTAAAAAAAAAGTACTCATCCCACAGAAATGAAGCCCCCATATGGCTATTTCAGCTTAAAAGCTAAACTGTATTGGAATAGTGTGATGAAAAAAAAACAAATGACTGCTTCATCAAACCCCAAAATAGCTGCATCCATGATGGATTAAAGTGCATGTGCTCTGTCCTCTACTGAGGAAGCACAGGCACTAGAGGATTCCGGATAAATACTAAAAATAATAAATTGTATTGATTCCATATCAAGGCTTAATCTGTCCAGAAAAAGAAATGAAAACTAGTTTGGCAGAAATGCTGAACCAATGTGTCCTATTATAAAGGCATCAATAATGTTATGGCAGGTACGTGGCTCAGAGGCAGGGGATGAGCGAGCCGGTGCAGCCCTGCCAGATTATAGACTGTAGGAACGTTTCACATAATGGCTTGGTAGAAGGAAGATGCAGATCTACACAGCACCTATGCCAGCGACCATGGGCCTGCCAGCCCAGCGCCACAGGTGGCATGTCAAACTGGGCTCTACCAAATGGTTGGCAAAGTCCTAAAAGCAGTTTTAATATTGGAGCTTCACTTTAAAACTAGGATTTTGATGTAAATTGATAGTAACTACAAGATACCGACTTTTCCTTATCTAAAGAACCTCGTATTGCGTTTTCCATGGGAAAATTATTTGATATGAAAGGAATCCTGACAACTGGCAGGAAATATCAGACACTGGCTGTGTGATCTCAGCCAGGTATATATTTAGCTGAAACACTGTGGCTTTAAAGGCCACTGGGGACTGAGCTGCACGGGAGACTAGTCAGACACGCGGGTCCCCGGTGGGTTCTCCCCTTCAGTTATGGAACGATTTGGAAAAGCAAAGTATTTAATGAAGTGCTTCTTTATAACAGTCAGTTCACATGATAGGGACACGTAAAGTAGTGGACAACCCCTTTAACTCTTTTATATAGGGTTTTTTTTTCCTTTTCTGCACTATAAACAAACTGCAAACTGTGTTTTTTGTTATTCCTCCATCTTTACATGTATTATATCAGTAAAAGAATAATAATCATCAACCAAGTAAGCTGTGATGAAGAGTGCATTGAAGTGTCATTTCGGAGCCGGTCACCTCTGGGAAGGAACCCTGACTGATCTGGGATTCAGAATGAAGGACTTGGCATTTAGCCCCAGAAGTGTTAGATTTGTCATTCTTATTACCCGAGAGTGAGAAGTGATTATTTTTTACAGGATGTCAGGCATGCAAGAATCCCGGAAATCAGCCCAAACTGTGTTTATTTACTGAAAACTATAACCATAAACCGACAGACAAACCTTAAGCAAAGGGAAATCTGTCACTCACCAAAGAGGACTGATTAGCCATCGTCACTCTCAACCATTGATACAGTTGTGCTCAAAAGTTTACATACCCCAGCAGAATTTTTGCTTTCTTGCCCTTTTTTCAGAGAATATGAATGATAGCACCAAAACTTTTTCTTCACTCATGTTTAGTGGTTGAGTGAAGCAATTTATTGTCAAATTACTGTGTTTTCTCTATTTAAATCATAATGACAACCCAAAACATCCAAATGACCCTGATCAAAAGTTTACATACCCCATTTCTTAATACCGTGTATTGCCCCCTCTAACATCAATGACAGCTTGAAGTCTTTTGAATACTGTATGGCATAGGGCGCACCACAATTCAAAACAATATCCATAAAGCAGGAGGTGCCGCTTCAGGTAGAAAACAAGTAGTGGGGAAAAAAGGAAAGGAAAGCTACCTGCATATGAGTGCACACTCACAAAGATAATGATGTAAAAAATTGTAATTTTATTGGACAACTCAGCCTTTGTAGCTCACACATCCCCAAAACATCAGCAAACCACCTCCTTGCTTTACAGTAGGAATGGTGTTCCTTTCTTCATGGGCCTTGTTGACCTCTCTCCAAATGTAACGTTTATGGTTTTGACCAAAAAGTTCAATTTTGGTCTCATCACTCCAAATTACCTTGTTCCAGAAGTTTTGAGGCTTGTCTCTGTGCTGTTTTCCGTATTGTAGGCGAGATACTTTGTGGCATTTGTGGCTTTCTTCTGGCGACTCGACCATGCAGCCCATTTTTCTTCCAGTGCCTCCTTATTGTGAATCTTGAAACAGCCACACCGCTAGTTTTCAGAGAGTCCAGTATTTCAACTGATGTTATTTGTGCGATTTTCTTTGCATCCCAAACAATTTTTCTGGCAGTTGTGGACAACATTTTTGTTGGTCTACCTGACCGTGGTTTTGTTTTTACAGAGCCCCTGATTTTCCATTTGTTAATCACAGTTTGAACGCTGCTAACTGGCATTATCAATTCCTTGGATATTTTTTTGTATCCCTTTCCTGTTTTATATAGTTCAACTACCTTTTCTTGTTGATCCATTGACAATTATTTTGCTTTCCCCATGACTCACAATCCAGAAACGTCAGTGGCTGGATGAAAGAATCAAGAGTCTGTCTGGATCCCAGAAACTCACGCAGCTTTTATGCACACACACTGATTACAGGTCACAAGTGAGAATGTTACCTTTAGTAGCCATTCAAACCCATTTGTGTCAACTTCTGTGCATGTTTTCCAAAACCACTTTTGATCAGGGTCATTTGGATGTTTTGGGTTGTCATTATGATTTAAAAAGAGAAAACACAGTAGTTTGACAATAAATGGCTTCACCCAACCACTAACCATGAGTGGAGAAAAAGTTTTCGTGTTATCATTCATATTCTCTGAAAAAAGGCCAAGAAAGCAAAAATTCTGCCCGGGTATGTAAACTTTTGAGCACAACTGTATAATCACCTTTTATATTTTGTCTGCCAAATGTAGGAAATCCGTTTACAACGTATTTTGTCCAAATAATTCAATGTAAGTAGGAATCTAAACAACAAAACAAATACCCAAAGAAATAATTTTGTTTTTTCCACTACAAACCACTAACTGTCCCCAAGAGAAGTAAATCTTGCCTAGCGAGACGTGCAATGTGTGGATTGGGATGTGGTTACCAATATTCTGATACGAAATGGTAAGCGAATGACAAATGCGAATGTGTCTAATCCCTACTATTGGGGCTTAGGCACAAGTGCTACAATGTCTTTTGGGCCTGTCAGGCGATATGTCGGTATAGTAGAAAAAAAAGTATAGAATAGCATAGTACATTGTGATGCTCCATAAAACAAAATTAAATAAAACTGCTCCAGGCACTATGTCAATGATGTATGGTCAATGGATCCCACTGTAGTTGGAGGTATCGCAGGCCTTAAAGGGGTTGTCTGGCCTTTGAGTACAATTGTGCAGTCACTCTACTTGACTGCAGACTTGTGAACCTCACAATGTCATTTTACACACTTCCGGCATCATTCCACCTAGATGTGTCCGGCCTCAATCAGTACACGTGTATTAAGCAAGGCATGCACAACTAGTCATCACATGACCTCATGTTTGCAAATCACATACTTGCTGTCATGTACCCACCAGCATCAGAAAATCCTCATAGCGAGCAGTGCGCGCACTGTGAGGATTCACAAGTCTGCAGTAATATCGAGTGACTGCAGATTTGTATCCTACGGCCGGACAACCCCCTTACTATGGGGTATATTTCTATAGCCTTACCTGGTGCATGTATCAAATGAAGGCCAATAATGTGAGCTGAGCAGAGCTGAAGATTAATCTTTTTTGCCTCCTGTGTACTGTGCTAGTACAAGGGAGAAGTGCAGCGGTGGTCCTGTGCATGCTTATGTTCATCTGTCCTGCCATCTTCTTTTGGTTTTGCACTAAAAGGCCACAGATTCACAAATCAGTGCTAAACATTGCATGTGCTTGCCGTGTCCATGTTTTGCTTGCATCACTGTCACTTTGTGTGCTTCCAGATAGCGGTGGATGTGCTCGCAAACGTGCTGCAATGTCTGTCACACTAACAGCTGTGAAGAGAGTACAAAGTTCTCCCAATCTGTTGGCTTCAGGTATAGCAACTAACCAAACAACAGAGATGACGTCCACTTTTTATTGCAGCTCTCACTTTTCCTGCCTGCTGTGAAGCGTCTGAGTCCGTGTGTCACCCGCTGCAGCTCTCCATGGGTGCATCTGTGACATCTCTCCCTGTATTGCTCAATACAGCTGGCATAATAAAACCAAACCTTTTATTATAGTGTATAATGGCTGCTGTCATGTACCCTGTCCATGTCTTCATGCTTTAGAGAGTTTACAATAGTGACGCAGTGGATTAATCGAAAAACTGTTATACCTGGCTTGGAAATGACATAAAAATACTAAAAATATATTATTATTAAAACTGTTCCAAATGACTTTATAGGGCATATAGGCATCACATAGTCAAGTCTACACGTAAGACCCCTGGGAAGAGAGCAGCTACCAGGCGGCGGCTCTTGTTCTGGTAGACCTGATCTGTCCATGCAGTACATAGGCGGCCATTTATCAGAAGGACTGCTTCCTTTTCCTTCTAATGGCAGGTAATTTGTACAGCCATATCGCGGAAATCCACTCATCACCTAGATAGTCCTTATATCAAAGTGCTTGTGATGACGCGGAGTCTGTGACCCACTGCATGTAAATTCTCAGAGCAATGTTTCACATCTTGCACCGCACCAAAGGCTGCGATCCCATGATGAGCGTTTGGGGAGTTTTTGATGTTGCTGATGTTTCGCACTAATTTCATAC
Source organism: Oophaga pumilio (assembly GCA_009801035.1). Classification (NCBI taxonomy): domain Eukaryota; kingdom Metazoa; phylum Chordata; class Amphibia; order Anura; family Dendrobatidae; genus Oophaga; species Oophaga pumilio. Next base: position 72,386 of record VIAB01001931.1, on the reverse strand, counting down.
GTTTTTTTTTTTTTATCTGTGGGTTGTCCGCATCTAATGCAAGTCTATGGGGAAAATCTGCACATAAAACTCGGCGTACCCGCCGGAGAAATGGACATGTTGCGGTTTTCATACACTCACCACAGGTCATTTTACATAAAGTAAAAAAGCACAGAGGGCAGCAGATTTCTATAAATCTCATCCACTTTGCTGGAACGGTAAGATGCTGCGTTTCCTGTGCAGTGAAAATCTGCAGCGTCAAAAACTCTTATAAAGATGGCTGCAAAATCCATAAAAGAAAAAGTTTGTAGCTGTTGATATTTGTAATATGTACAATTTTACAATGTAAACTGTAAATCTCAGAGGTGGTCGGAGACTAAAAATGTCACATTTTTGCCTAAACTACATCTATTGAAATCTGAACTTGTTTTTTTCTCTTTTACAAAAATCTTGCATTCCTATTTAATGGCTTCTCCCCTTTTTTATTTAATTTATGTAGCAAATCTGGATGACGTTCTTCTGAACAATTCTGCGTCTCTTGGCAGGAAAAGCGCAGCGGCAAAAACTTGCGTTTTTGGTGCGTATTTTCCCTGCGCTATTGTCTGATTTGAGTGAAGTCAATGGTGAAAAATGCACAGAGAATTGACATGCTGCAGATTACTTTCTGCATCAAATCTACAAGTCACGAAAACGCAACGTGTGCACGACACGTCAGGTTTCTCATTCACTTTTCTCTTATCGGGATTGCTTCAGGTTTTGCAAGCAAATCTGCATGGCAAAAATGCATCAAATTTTTTCAGGGCAAGTAGCAATAAAAAGTCCAGTAAGTGCATACGTTGCAGATTTGGTGCATTTTTGGTGCGTTTTTGCCATGCAGATTTTCTAGGGCAAAAATGCAGGCAAAAAAGCTGCATTTTTCCTGCCAAGAGATGCAAAGATGGTGCAGAAATTTCTGCATCCATTTTCTCAACTGTCTAAACTGTATAACTCACATAGTTCTGATAAATAAAAAGGTTAATGGAAAGCTCTCTTTATACATTAATATGGAAAATATTTTTCCACTTGAAAATGTCAGTGAGTGAAGACTGTAATGCTGGAGAAATATATATCGCATTTCCAGTGAGGCAATAACTTGTACTCCCGAAAGCGTTATGTTTGCTGGATATCGTCACCAGAAATCGGTCAGTAATTCAGTCCCACAATATTTTGGATATTTTAAACTACTGTTCATATTTAAGAAAGCAACAGTAAGAGTCGGCAGTAGTGATGAGCGATAAGGTGTTATCTGAGCATGCTCGGGTGCTGATAATGTCTTGGGCGTGCTCGTATACTATGTTCAAGTCCCCCCGGCTGCATGTCTCACGAATGTTCGACAGCCGCAGCACATGTAGGGGTTGCCTGTTTGTTAGAGAATCCCTGCATGTGTTGTGGCTGTTGAGCGGCCGCGGCGACCCGGACATAAAATACTCAATTAGCACCCAAGCATGCTGGGATAACACCTTACCCGAGCACACTCACTCATCACTAGTAGGCAGTGCTTGGACGGGACATTGTGAATGAGACTACGGTAAAGCAGATATTTCAAGCAGATCTGTCACAATAGAAACTGCATAAAATATTAAATACATTTCTTAGGCCTGATGGAGCTGGTGTACTTTTCTTGATAATCCATGTCAAAATAGCTTTTTAATCCTTATAGAAACTTTGACCGTCCTCAGTGGCTTTCTACCCACTTATTTTGATTGACAGCGTCTCTGATTCCAGAGTGTCACTTACTGTGGGTTGTTGTTTCAATAAAGTCTGTTTTTTTATCAGCAGGACTATCACTACAGGACTAGGTGTCTCGTGCCTCTTAGTTAACTGCTCCTTGTAACTAACCCCCACTACCAATAAGCAGCTTTCTGCCTATGCACAGTGTATACAGAAAGCTGCCAATCAGTGGTGTGGGCAGGGTTATACATGGCTCAGCATTCAGAGCTCTGCAGTAGAAAAAAAGCAGGACTTTATATCACAATGACAGCATGCAGACCAATCAGTGACACATAGCTGGAATCAGGACTCCTCCATCATGCTGCTATCGGATTACCTAGCAAAAACCTAGTGATGGATTCCCTTTAATTTCAGCTGCAGATGGAAGCAAGGGGGCCACTTCTTTACT
>VIAB01001931.1:31949-45338 GCA_009801035.1 Oophaga pumilio | reverse complement strand
TGGCTGGGGACGAAGCTGAAGGGGTGGGTGATGTCCGAGATATTGGAGGCGCTTGGGGACCTCATTTCTCTCTCCTCTGACATGTATATAATGTCAGAAGAGTGAGAAATGTTTTTAATAGTGGTCACTTTTTTTTAAACTTATTTATTTTTTTACGTGATCGCCATTATTCATTGAATAACGGCAATCACACGATTAGGGACCGGAAAAAATGGTTCCTAGTAGCTGAAACACTGGAGCATTTCTGACGCTGGGGGGCGCCATACACTTACTCCCGTTTGCCAATTTAAAACGAAAATGAGGGAATAAGGCCCCTTAACGGCTGCCGTTTTAATGCGTATCGGCAGTCGTTAATGAGTTAAAGGTCATTGTGATGGCAACGGGAGCAGGGTCAGCTGTGACTATCAGCGCTACCTGTTATTTCAATCCTGCCTCTGATGATAACGAAAGTGCTGTAACATAGCTCCAGGGGTCAGTGTGAAAGATTCCGATTTTTAAAAAAAAAATTGCCAAAATGTATTAAAAAATACATGTAACACAAAAACTTAGAAGTTTTCCACTACTTTAGCATTGATGACCAATCCTTAGAATAGTTCATCAATGTCTGATCGGTCAGGGTCCGACACTCTGCCTCAGCTACTTTCAGAAGACGGCCAGCTCTACAAATGAGCACTCCTGGCCTGCGGCCGCCGGCACCTGTAACAGCTCATCGGCAGGGGTACCGGGTGTCCGGACCCTGACTGATCAGACATCGATGACTATCCTGATAGCTCATCAATGCTAAAGTAGTGGACAACCTCTTTAAAGCAAACAGGTCATTTTCTGATAACACATTCCCTTTAAATCATCCTGTCACTGATCAGAACTAACTTTATAGATTGAGAACATTTGCAGAAAAAAAAACCTCTTTAGAATACTCTTAGAAGAGAAAACCGCACGGTGGCGCCACAGATGTTGAATAACTGTACTTCAGCAACTAAACCATGGATGTATTTTTGCTATGGAAAAAACCTGTATTATTTTCCATCCAGTTTATGTACGGTGTATTATATGCTATATTGATTGTACAAATAGGAATAATTGTAGCGTAGAAGAGCGCAAGTTATAAATCAGGAGCAGCTAAAGGGGCATGGTACTTGGAGTAAAACTGCAGCCATCATAGCCCTCTGCATCCCGACCGCACTATTCAGATTGACTGCCATGTCTGTATGTGCACTGAAAATGTATTCTGCTAGTGGATATGTGATTAGTAATGTTTGTATAGAAATCCATATATAACTGCTAGTAAATGTCACTGTGTTCCTATTTGAAATCAATAGATTAAAAAATGCAACTAATTGTGTTTAATATTTGTACAATCAGCTAGAAATGAGACCTTTAGAGCTGCTGATATCACATGCGCATATGCCAGCATGAACCCTATGTTTACGGTGAATCAGATTATAAGACCTGGAATTATACGGCACGTAACACATGACCTTAGGCTAGTAAGCATCTTGGAGGAATTGCCATCTGTTCACCTGTCTGTTTAATGTATGAGACAGCTCGACCACAAGAAATACCAGCTGACAACTGGTCAAAATAAGCAAAAATGGCAAGGTTTGATCATCTCTAGTCAAAATATTCCAATATCCATGTTACATTGATAACCTAGCAAACAATGCTCTGTATAGAAGGCATTGTCTCCTTCATTGCATGTCAGTGACTTACTGTTGGATTATATATTATAAAGTTTGTATTTTCTTATGCTGCCGTCCAAATGGAATCGCAACTTAAAATACTTTGATGGTGAAAATACTGTAGTCTTTGCCACTGCCAACATAAAATACGTCAGCCATGACCAAATCTAGAACTGAATGCTCTTTTTTTTTTCTATTAATCATTGTAAACTGGTGAATCAACCTTTTTTAATGAACAACTATGACATTAGTTTATTATAAACACACACTCCATTATGCTTAAAAGGAAACTGTCAGCAGTTTTTGTGCTATGTAATCTGAGAGCAGCATGATGTAGGGGCAGAGAGCCTGATTCCAACGATGTGTCACTTACGGGACTGCTTGGTGTAGGTTGGATAGAATCCATGTTTTCTCTGCTGTAGATGTAGCACGTAGCTGTATATCACCCCGCCCACACCTCTGATTGGCAGCTTCCTGTGTACATTGTCGTCAGACTGCCAATCCGTGATGAGGGCGGGGTTATACAGATCAGCCTGACTAGCTTGCACATGAGATCTAGTCCTCTAGTGATCCCCGGCTAATAAAACACTGGTTGTATTGAAGCTACAGCACACAGCCTATTAAGTGACACATCATTGGAATCAGGGTCTCTGCCGCTACATTATGGTGTCTCAGATTACATTGCATAAACCTGGTGACCGTTTTCCTTTGTATTTTAGCTAGCCAATAGAAGAATCCATTAACACATAAAGGTGTAGTACTTACAAGTGTTTATTTTGCCCAGGACTTTACAATGATTAGGCACTTGGTTAAATGTAGCGTTCGATACATGAACTAAATATTTTCTTTCTTCTGAACATGCTAATATATGCTTCTCCTTTTTGTTTCTTTCCATGTTCTCCTCTGTTCTATTGTTCCATATTAATAACAGGGCCCCCCACCTCCTCCCAGAAAAGGCAGATATCAAAGGTCATCCACTAATTACCTCCAGGGCGAGATAAGCGGGCACACAGTGAGCCCGCTAAGTACACAGTCCAATAAGGATAGCATCCATTATTCTACCATGTCTAGCTCAAGCATGCGACAAACCACCACTAATCCACAGGTTTCATTTTCTAACGTTAATTCAGAACATGTGAACAGCAAACTGCTGGAGCGTAAGCAGGACTCAAAAGAGCGTAGAGTTTCCACCCTAAAGCTAATTCTAAAAGAGTACTCTTCAGGAAACTCTCCATATAACACCCTTCCCAGAAAAGCCCAATCTTCTGCCCAACTAGACTACCCTCCCAACTTCTCGGCCTATAACGCTGTTCCTGAAAGACACACCGCCTCCCTGTCTGTCGCGATAGCTTCAAAGCAGGACACCTGGGGAGAAGACAACCCAGGATATCATGGACCTCCTGCAGCCATGGGTTTGGACACTTTCAAGGCCCCTGCTAGTATTTCTGGACAAAAGACTGCTACAGAAAGACAAGTGGTATACTGATAGTTTCAAGTGTCTTGTCTAACAAGGAATGCAGTGCCGTGATCTAGTGCTTTCATCTAACCTAATAGTTCTTTACGAATGGAACCTAGAATTAGTGAATTGATCAAGTAGCATGAGTCGGCATGTTGTAATTACAGGGGTCTGTGTATCAATGCACAGGGCTCAGCTTCACCGTACCCTCATACATCCACAGATATCATATCGGAGAGCACAGTAATGGATATCAATATTTGTCAAAGCTTTATCTACTGAATGGCTGTCCAGCTGCTAGCATTGATGCAACGATCCCTGAATTGTTACTGTTTGTATTGTCCTAATGCTAACATACTGTAAGATACCCTACAGGAGGTGTAATTGTGTTTGCACAGCGGATGCTTTTGAGTTTCTGCAATTTCTTTTATGATTTTATGACCCCTAGGATTTCTTCCTTCCAGTGATACATCAGATTTATTGCTCACTATGTCTAGAAGTGCCGTCATCCTGGATTTGGATGGGTTACATTGTATATTTCATTGATGAACTATGATATTGAGTGTTGTTCAAAATATTAACCGGTCTCAAAATTTTCACATCAAAATGATAAAAAAAATCCATGAAAAAGGTTTGTTTTTTGTCATATATTCACAGTGCTTAGCATAAATGAGTACACTACATTTGAAAAGTACGATTTTAGACAGTATACCACTAAATACAAGAACAATTTCCAAAATTTTGACAAGACTGAATTCCATAGAGTATATCTTTTTAACCCATGACATGAAGGTAAGTTTAATAATATAACTTTCATTAAAAAATCTTCAGTTTTACTCAAATTAGTTGATGCAGTGAATACACCTCACATCAAAACTACTACATCTGGTATTTTCTATGATCTCCATGATTTTTAAGGGCAACAGCAAGTCTTCTAGGCATGGAATGAACAAGTTGGCGACATAGTATAACATCTGTCTTTTTTCATTCTTCAAGAACGACCTCTTTTAGAGCCTGGATGCTGGATGGAGAGTGATGCTCAACTTTTCTCTTCAGAATTCTCCATTTGTGTTCGGTTGGGTTCAGATTAGGAGACACTTTGACACTGAATCTACATGACCGTATTTTCCGGCCTATAAGACGACCCACAACTCTTCCACTTAAAATATAAAATCTTCTCAAAAATCGGGAGTCATCTTATACATCGGGCTTTGTCTTATAGGGAGGGTGTGGAGCAATCTGCGGTCGCCGCATATGGTGGGGGGAGCGGGCCCGATGACGAGGTGAGGGGGCGCCTCACCGGGAAGGTGTAAGTCAAGCAAACTGCAGGCGTCCGGGACGCCGCAGTATGGAAAGAAGAGAGAGAGCGGCGCTGCCCAGAAAAACACACCTCTTTCACCTGTCTGGTCCGCCCTTGTATCCTATTACCTCCTTCCCTGCCTCTCAGATCTCGCTCATGAGGACAGCAGTGAAGCGACGCAGACACGCATGTGTGACACCTGAGAGGCAGAGAAGGAGGTAATAGGACACAACGGCGGACCAGACGGGTGAAAGAGGCGTGTTTTTCTGGGCACAGCGACGCTCTCTTTTTTTTTTCCTTACCCCGGTGTCCCAGACGCCTGCAGCTTGCTTCACTTACACCTTCCCGGTGAGGCGCCCTCTCACCTCGTCATCGGGACCACTGCCCCCACCATATGCGGCGACCGCAGATTGCTCTGCACCCACTCTATAAGACGACACCTGGCGTATAAGACGACCCCCGACTTTTAAGAAGATTTTCAGGGGTTAAAAAGTCGTCTTATACTCCAGAACATACCGTACTTTTTTTTTACCCTTGCAGAGTGGACCACTCAGTGTGTTTGTAGGTGGATAAGTATATTAAAGTTCTGATCTCAAACTTTTTAATATGTAAATTCAGGATATTTTGCTTAGGGAGCCCGAATTAAAAGATGCTGAGAATAGATTAATGATACAGCCTTATAATTCAAAATAATGCTTATAAGCATATGGAGTTCTTTCATCATCTTGGTAGGACTACATTGATATTTGATGCCAGTGACATATTTCTTCTGTTCTTCCCTATAAGAAATGGTGGTCACTTCTGACCTTCTGTAGGGAACCGCATCAAGAACCCATGTAATCCACACCCAAGTATAGCAATAAAGCTTTGTTAAAATGCCAGGAAGTATCAAAAACAAAGCAGCTTTATTTAAAGCATGACACCACAACAAGAGACAAAAACTGCAGCAGCAAAAACGCGGTAACAATCGCATGTTAAAAAAAACGCACAGAAAAACACAATGAAAAAACGAATTTAAGTAATGGGTTCTGCAGCGTCAAAAACTCAGCAAAAGCTCCTCGTGGGAACGTAGCCTTAGGCTATGCCCGAACGTAGCGTTTTTAGTACTTCTTTTTCACACATGAAAAACATAGGATTTGGCTGGAAAACTGCAGCGTAGATTAGGTGTGTTTATGGTCTGTTTTCCATGCATTTTCATTTTGATGTTTAAGAACTGCTGTAAAATTACTGAAATAATTGACATGCTGCCTTTAAAAAAAAAAAAGCACCATGTGAATGAAACTTTAGAGATCTCATTTGTTTTGCCATCACTATAAAAATGCCTGTAATAATAATACGTTATGTGTGAACAAGCCTTGGCTGTCAAACGGATGTGTCACTTCATTGACTGACAATAAAGGACACTCTTACAAGAGGAATTGTAACACCAAGGCGAGGGTCACACGACCGCATAAAAAATCAGTCCCTTCTCAGCCAGAAAACTGGGATGATTTTTTTTCTCACTTCCGTGTACAATCTGTTTTTTTACTCCACGGCTCTGTCATTTACAGGCTGTTTTCTATTGCAGAGAATTGCAATGTATCCTTAAAAACCAGGTGCTGTACCGTGGCTTCCGATTTTTTTCTTGCACCCATAGACTTGGTGGAGTCACATCTGATTTCAGAATAAAACCACAGCACGTTGCAATTTTTGTTACAAACCGATTTTGCCGGCGCTGCCCATTGAATAACGTGGGTCAGTGCGCTGTCCGATAACAAATCTGATTTATACGCTCGTGTGCGTGAGCCCTAAGGCTGCCATATATTTCCAGGAGGAGTTCTAATAAAATCTGATAATCTTTTGTCATATTGTTGATTCACAGGAACACAAATATTTACTAAAGCCGACATGTCAGAAGCGATGTAGTAGAAACGAGGAGCAAAAAAGCGCAAATAGGGTCTTATGTGAGAATAGCAATTATGCAAATAAAGGATATGCTAACCTGATAAGATGGTGTGACACAACCATGAATACGCATGATGATCCACGGGTCATCCGACCAGGAGAGAGGAAAAAAGGAGCCAGACGTGGTTTATCTGCGCTGCTGGGAGGCAATGAAGATCCAAATGGAAGTATAATAAAGGATTTTTATATCCGGATTTCTAGTCAGCGCGTTTTAAAGTCATTCCAGGGTTCTTCCTCAGGACGTCCTTTATTATTATACTTCCATTTGGCTCTTTATTGCCTCCGGATAAACCACATTAGGCTCCTTTTTTTCCATGTCCGAAACAATGACTGATTCTCTTTATTTTAATAGTTTTTTTCATAAAAATCTTCATTTAAGTTTTACTTCATAAATACAAGTGAAGTCTAATAGTTTATCAGTACTGCTGGCAGTGTAATTACAGCATTAATAGGAAATGACTTCATGCTTATAGTAAATTAGTAACAGGAGACATACAATTATATATATCCAGAGGCCATCTACTTCTTCCCCTTTTAATGCTGTCGGTACATCCACATGCTCACCATTTTGCCAGGTTAATGTGTGTAATTATTTTAAGACCTGTCACTTTATGGGCCATATCTTTGATCTGGGGCGGTGATGGCGTTCACTGCAAAATTACCATCATCACTCTCCGTCCAGCACAAACAATTCCCTAAGCTTTCTACCCTGCTATTGATCTACTATCCTCAACCACTGCCGCAGAATGAGAAAATAATTCAGGATGAATGAAATTTTTTACATTCTGTTAATTCTGTAAACTGTTTTACTGAGGACTCGTGCAGACGACCATAGTTTCAGTCCTAGTGCAAACCGGCAATCGGATCACCCTCGGACCAATTTTATTCAATGACGCTGTGCACATATCTTTATTTTTATTTTTTTTTCCCATGGATCCAGTGATCCGAGAAAAAAAGATCACAGTATGCACAATTTACCTCGGCACTCGGCAATTCATGTCCATGGGTCCGTGAAAAATAGATAAGACCGCACTCTGATGACACCTGAGTGCAGTCCAATATTTACTGAGAGATTGAATGGAGAAGATGAGGAATCACGATCCTACAAGAAAAAAAACGCAGCATGCTGCGATCGGATACCAAATTCGGATTGCACGCATCCTTATAAGTCTATGGGTGCGTGTGAAACATCGCACTGCACTCGGATATCACCCGAGTGCAGTGCGATTCCCCTGCCGACATCGGCAGCAGAGGAGATGGAGAATGCGAGGGGATCAGAGCACCAACACTTGGATCACGCTCGCAGCAGAGCAGGAGCCGATTGTTATTAGCATCTCGCACCCGATGCTCTTGCATCTGAAACACTAGATTTAGTTATTGTAGTATCATGGAAAATGAGGGTAAAATTACCTATAGTTGTAGGATCATCACAATAAAGGAACACACCACCATATACTGTCGTTTGTAGAATATTGTTTGGGAAATATTCTAAACTTGAGAATGACAGTGATATAATATTCTGGGGCCCGTTTCTTGCTTTGCTGGATTTCCGGCCTATGAAGCAGTTTTGGGCTACACAGAACTAGGCTGTGCATCGGAGCATGGAAAGTCAAATATATCTGATTACAGATTAGTCCTCGGATTCTCAGGTTTGTTTTGTGATTACAAAGCTGAAATGTAGAGTAAGCTTTACCTAATATGGCGTACCTTCATGCAGAACGACAGGATTTGCTGTGATAACAGTAAAATGATATTTGTCTGCAATATTTCATGTGTCTATGACGGAACATCAGAGCGGTTTGCCAGTGATGTATTCAATGTGTTCTCTTAAGGAATCCAGTTTAGGTTTGTACTTACAGAGCAAGATCTGCAAAGGAAGCAGAACACAGAAAGAGCAATATGTACAGATTTTTGCCTCGTAAAGTAGCATTTTATATTATGCACCTCCTTATTCATTGTTATGGGCACAGAGCATGTATTAAAGTCCTTACCGATCAACGTCTTTTCCCATTCCCAGTTGGGACCGCAGTTCTATCTAGACGGCTCCCCCCCGACATATTCCGCTATTATTATTTATTTATGTAGCGCCATTAATTCCATGGTGCTGTATATGAGAAGGGGTTACATACAACGTTATAGATATCATTTACAGTAAACAAATTTACAATGACAGACTGGTGCAGAGGGGAGAGGACCCTGTCCTGGCGGACTTACATTCTACGGGATAATGGGGAAGAAACAGAAGGTCGGGGGTGCGGCAGCTCTGGTGGTGCTATGTCAGTCTCATACGCTTGTAAAAAAAGTGACTTGGGATAGGTTCCCATGATCAGTTTTTGCTGAGTTTTTGATGCTGCGCATTTAAAAAAAGAATGCAAGTAACATATTTTACTTAATGGAAAATATCTGCAACATCAAAACTCCCCAAAACCTCATTGTGGGAACGTAGTCTTACGGTCCATATGGAAGATGTAGTGTGAGCCGTCTGAGATGTGCGCAGAAGAGGATTGGAATGGCCTTCAATCACAAGAGGATAGTCGGCGTGCTCAGATAATATGTTCGAGTCCCTGCGGCTGCATGATTTGCTGCTGTCGCAAGACATGCGGGAGTAGCCTGTTTGTTAGGTAAGGCCGGCATGTGTTGCGGCTGTTGGGCCACGTTCACACGTTCAGTATTTGATCAGTATTTTCCATCAGTATTTATAAGCCAAAACCAGGAGTGGGTGATAAATACAGAAGTGGTGACAGGTTTCTATTATACTTTTCCTCTGACTGTTCCACTCCTGGTTTTGGCTTACAAATACTGATGTAAAATACTGACCAAATACTGAACGTGTGAACGTGGCCTTAAACATTCGCAGGGATTCGAACTTATTATCCGAGCAAGATGTTTAATAGTTTTAGATATCTTATATGTGCCAACCAAATGGACCCTGGGGGCAGATCTGCGGGTGATATTTGCATGGAGTTTAAGGCTATGTATCCATGATGAGTATTTTGGTGAGTTTTTAACGATGCAGATTTTCCGCAGCATTTCTGTACCTATTATGTAAATTAGGTTACTTGCAATTCTTTTATTGCATTTTTTTATTGTTTTGTTTTTTTACGTTTGTTTTTATAATGTTTTTGATGCTGCAAATTTTGTCTCTTTTTAATATGTCTTGTTTTAAACAAAGCTGCTTTATTTTTTATACATGCAGGAATTTGGCTTTGCCACAATTTTATTGCTACCTTCATGTGTGCGTTACATGCGTTTTTAGTGTGTTTCTGCAGCAGGAATGCATTAAAACCACATGCATTTCTTACCTGCCTCTAATTTCATTTTATGATGAAAATCTGCCCATAGAACACGGCGTACCCGCAGCCATGTTGCAAATGTTGAACACGCACCGCAGGTCAGTTTACGCAACATAAGCAAAAAGTCCAGTGGGCAAGAGATGTCTATCAATCCTATCCACATTGCTGGAACTATAAGGGTCTGTGCACACATTGCGTTTTTTTTGTCTCGTTTTTTTCTACGCATTTTTGTAAAATAGAAACCTGAAGGATTTTCTAGTCCTATAAAAGTAAATGAGATTCCTGATGTCTCATACACTTGTTGCTTATTTTTTACTTACAAATTTAGAGCAGATTTAAATTTGCAACATGTCAATTCTTTCAGCATTTTTGCTGCAGATTTCACCCATGCTAATGAGTGGGGAAAATTCTGCAACAAAAAAAGCTTTTAAAAAATGTGCCAAAAAGGCTCTTTATTTATGCTGCCTTTTTCCTGCCTTAATGTGTGCACATACCCTATGACGCTGCTTTTCTTTTGCTCAGCGAAAATATGCAGCATCAAGAATCTAACCAAAAACTCATTGTTGGAACTTAAAGGGGTTGTCCACTACAAGGATAGCCCCTTCTTAATCTATCGTAAATGTTTGGCCCCCATAAAATAAAACTTACACTCTCCTCCCATGCCGGCGCTATTCCAGCAGTGTCGACGCTCGCGTTCCCAGGGCTTTTGCGTGGTGTTATAACGTGTGCCCAGCGCCCAATCAGCGCTGTCTTCACTTTCGCCGCCTTTGTGCAAATTGAAAATGAAGAAGCCCTGGCTGCGGCTGCTCTTTCACTTCCTCTTCAATTCATACGAAGGCGGAGACAGTGATACCAGCACTGATTGGGCGCTGGGCTCACATGTCATAACACCGCTTGAGAGCCCTGGGAAAGCGAGTGCCGACACTGCTGGAACGGCGCCGGCACAGGACGCGAGTATAAGCTTTGTACTTTTATCGAGGCCAAACATTTAAATCAAGAAGGGGTTTTCCTAGTATATTCTCTCAATGTTTACCGAAAACGGCCCCTCACATTCCAGAATCGGCTATAGCGGAGGAATGATGTGCATAGTGTGAATGGATTTTGGATTGTGACCTCCTCGGTAGACAAGGGCAAATGTGAGGGCATTATATGCAAGCAGTGGTGTACGACACTATAGAGATAATCATAACTCTGCGTTTTATACTGTGTTGTCCAGGTTGAATTCTTGACAAATGAAATTCCGCATTTTACCCCTGTGACATGTTTGTTTGGTTTAATAAAGCCTCCACACAATAAATAAAAGCCTTTTCTATGCATTGATGGCTGCTGAGGTTGAAAGCATAATGCTCACAAGTGGCTCTGCGAACTGTGCGCAACACAATAAATGCTGGAACAGCTGTGAGAACAGCAAGCGCTTGCAGTACATTGACGTCGCCTGCCGGTCGTCTTAATTGCTTTCAGCCTGTGGGATTATAATCATTCATCAAGAATCAGAGATCATACACCGTTATTAAATGTGCTGCACATACCGGCAGCGGAGAACATGCTTGAGTATTATGGGTTGCCATATTGATGTTGATCAGTTATAATGGCCTAAAACATTGCAATAATATATAGAATGAAGGTTGGAAAAAATAGCATGAGTCATATGTTACAGTTATAGGCTTCAGAATGTAAATGGAACCTGTCAATTTTCTCATTTGTCTCAAACCGCCCCCCAAAATACTGAATATTGCTCTATTACAAAAAAAAACTTTATGGAAATGTCGCACAGACGCATTGCACCATCCCTGCTGTTGGCCCTACCATAACATGGATTGTACAGATGATGTCAGTCACCCAGAGGGCTCATTTTTAAAAAGATAAAATCCTTTGAGGGCACATAAAAGACTTAATAAAAATACAGCAAAAGCAATTTGCAGGTTTGGGACAATTAGTGGACCTTACAGATGCACCATTAAAACTATATTATATAAGGTACAGGGTGAGCAAAAAACAAACCATGGAGGGCACACTAGTGGTGGCGGTCTGGAATGCTGACAGGTTCTACCATAGCTAGAAAAGCATTATTCTGGACTCACTGCCTGCATTGCGATCTCTCCACGGTTTGTGTGTGTGGGTGCCACTCCACTGCCGGCCAGCTACAACAAGGAGAACAAAGAACAATTACTGGCACTTTCAAGGAAAATGTAAACTTTTTTTTTTTTGTTATTGGTATATCCATTATTAAAGTTTCATGCGCGTTTCTGGTGTTATCCATGGCCTTAATCATAGGGATGGAAACGCGTGAGAGCCTGTTAATGGAACCATGCTTGTAACTTTAATAACGAATTTACCAATAAATAAAACCAAACTTCAGTTTTTCTATGAAGTGCCAGCTCTTCTTCTTCGTTGCTCTCCTTGTACTGCTGGCGGACAGTGGAGTGGCACCACACACAGAAGTAGTGGAGAGATCGCAATACATGCAGTGAATCCAGAAATAATGCTTATTTAGCTATGGTAGAACCTTAGTTTTCCGGATCCCCACCACTACCAATAAAGAAACCTTGGAAAGTGTCAGCTCTTTTTCTTCGTTGTTCTCCTTGTCGTACTTTAGCTATTTGATCGGAAGGGATCCGAGCAATGTCCTTGTCACTTATGTGTTAAATTTCTTTATAGCAAACAGAAAAAAAAAATTCATTGAGTTTTTAAGGTCATCTCTTTCCTACGAGCTTGGGATGATAAAGGTCCTTGAATTCAATGTGTGGTAATGGGTAGAGACAAGGACCACATCTTACCCCCCCATAATATAGTAAGGTAATTACTTTTAGTTTGACCTTCAGTGTCTGGCCGTTCAGTACGTGGAAGAAGACATTGCATAGATGTACAATGATGTTGGCTCACCTTGTATATTGAATAAGCTCACATAGAAGAATTAATGGTAATGAAATATATAATTATCTATAGCTTGTTTTTGCCCCTTTCTACATAACATACCGAACTAACACATTTACTCCTTGTGTAGTGATTGTTGTGCTGATGGAGTGATTTTTTTGTGGTTGGTTTAGCTGGCAAGGCTTGATTTTCTAGTTAAGCACCACTGCTTGCTCTTCACTATGACCCTTTAAAATTGACCTTATTTTATAACTACTTTCTCTTTTTTTTTTTTCAGACTCCAGTCACAGTTAATGGGAATTCAGGGAGCCCAGCCAGTCCCATGAGTCACTTTCAAAGACCATTCTCTCCAACGTATCCCTCCCCACCATCACATAACTCTTTGGTCATGCAACACAACAGAACATTAGGTGGGTGTCCACTGCATATTTATATGTGCAACTTTCATTTTTATTTGTGTAATAGTGTAAAGATCCAAATTTCCGCTACAGATAACTTCTTATACGTTAACTTGCGCCTAGGGACACAATTGTGAAGTTGAACAAAATTTATTGGTTATTTAAAATTTTTGTGGAAATACAAAAACTGAAAAGTGGGGCGTGCAATATTATTCGGCCCCTTTACTTTCAGTGCAGCAAAGTGCATGTGTGTGGCCCAGCTTCGCAAGGCACACATGTCTTCTGGAAAATGCACAGGAAGGTAACTGTAAAGCTTGATATTCATTCACGCACACTTCTCAGCATTGCCACTAGAGGCATATCAGACTATTAAGTAGTGTGACGTAGCAATAGTTGAGATTCATTCCAGTCAGTCTGTTTCCTGTCTTAGGACAGTGCAGTCAAG
>VIAB01001930.1:151828-170207 GCA_009801035.1 Oophaga pumilio | reverse complement strand
ATATTATATCGAAGATAAATCGATGTGAATACTTTTCCTAGATATGTCCAAGATAAAAACAATAAGTCAACAAACAGCAATATTGCATGAAAATTATATAGGGTGCTTAGGTAACATAATTTTGATTAAAAAACGCAAAAGCCATCCCACCACGTCACGGTGACCCTATTCTGTACAGTCCTTACCTCTAATATTTAAAACCTTACCATTTATCAAGTGACATGCATGTGGATAAGGGCTCTGACCCGGCTGATGGACACGCAGCTATGGGGAACCACATGAATGTAATGTCCAGCTCAAGTTAAAGGCAAGCCACACCTTTATATGCGCTGGTTTTGTCTGTTTAGTGGCCAGTGTGAACGCATGCACACCCACTTATATTCCAATTCATCTATTTAGGTTTTTTATATCAGACTGTTTGCACCAAGTGCATAAAAGGTGTCTTGCCTTTTCTTTGAGAGCTGGACATTACATTCATGTGGTTCTCCGTGGCTGTGTCTACTAGCCGGGTCTCAGTCCTTCTCAGCAGGGCTGTGGAGTCGGTAAGCCAAACTTTTGACTCCTCAATATACATGACTTCCGACCCCACAGCGCTGGCTCACTACTGAGCATGTACATAAAGTGCAGCACAGATTCATCTCAACTAAAAGTTGAGACCGTTAGATCAGGACTATAGCAGACATTTAAAGGACGTTTCATAACTTTCCCAAATTATTGTGAAAAAAATTAGAGCACATCCTGCATTGTACTACTGTACCCAATTTGTTGCCTATTTTATGAGTCGTCCCATTTTATACTGACTCCGACTCTACCAAAATGGACTCTTTGATTCCAACTCCACAGCCCTGCTTCTCTCCCCTTATCAACATGCACATTACTTGATAAATGGTAAGGTTTTAATATTAGAGGTACGGACTGTCCCGAATAGGATCACCGTGACGTGATGGATGACTACGTTTTTTTGATCAAAATTTTGTTAACTAAGCACACTGTATTATTTTCACGCATGCACTATTGCTGTTTTTTTTACTGCAGTGTATTTGCTTATTATGTTTTTATCTTGGGTTATGTCTGTTTTGTGGCCAGTGTTGAACATGTGCTTAAATGTCGCATGCACATCATGTTATGTTCCAGTTCATCTCCTTAGGTTTTTTTTTCCAGATACAGACTATGTAATGTAGCTGTCATGAGACGCATGTGGAGAGACGTCAGTTCCCTACACGTGTTGTCACCCTCACAAACACATACAGTGCAGTTTTCATATTGTGTTATGGGGTGACTATTGTCTTACACCTGTCACCTGGTTATCTGCAAAACTTCCACCCTTTTAACAGGAGATTGTACCTCTAGGGGGGTATGTAGGTATCTTTTTCCCCTGTGACAGGGCAGTAACGCTATTGGGGCTCTTCATCATCTTTGTTTTCTGTCCTGCAGATACGGTCGAGGATTTGGTCTATTGGGGTCCATATTTGGAAAGGATAGTGTAATGAATCAGCCAAACAGTGTCTTTGGGCTTGTATTTTATTTACTACAGATGCTGCTCGGTGAGTACTTTTATAACCTTCTCCTAACCCTTTGTGTCGCTGGCATGGACAAGAGATTGCTGTTTTGAGAGATGAGAAGCCTCAACAAAGTAGTTTATAGTTGTATCATTAAGATGTATCCTGATGAGTCAGATTACTTGTGAATTGCCATTTATGATGCTGACAGAGCTTGTGTTGATGGTTCAATATGAAGTGCACTAAAGATCCACCATATTTCCTGGCCTAGAGTGTAGATGGCTGACACATGTCATTGGGTGACATGTTCATACATTTAATGAAGTGCCTTTTCAGAACTTCCCATATAACCTGCATCTCCTCATGAAGATGCCATGGCATGGAATAGTTGTATCCTGATGTGGAAGTTTATTCATTGGGCTTGGTGTCCTAGAAGAGAAGAACCACCAAAATCACTGGACTTCAGCTGACTGGGTCTTGCACTTCTGTAAAGCATTCTGCAGTTTCCTTTTAAAGCATAAACATGCAAAGAAAACCAATTTCCCATGTGAATACCTAACTGTAATTGTGTTCCCTTATGTCCCTGCTGTCTTTTAGTTGGTTCCTAATTATCACGCATACAGAAACACTTAGTGACATCTACTTAGTTGCACAGTTCATTTCAGTGAGCTGAATCTCCTCCGGGCTGTTGTCCACAAGTCATCTCTATCCTACCTTGCAGTAAGCTGGGGTTTGTTCTCTGCTCATAATGTTTGCTTCTACTTTAGACTAATGTCAGGCTGTCAGCCAAAACCACTGATCATTTAATGTGTATAAGGCCGATTTCACATGTCCGACATTGAAAACTGTCCAAGTACAGACTACGACATCCAGACCATCTGTGGTTTCCTGCCTTGAACTCAAGAGTTCATTCATGCTTATGAAGCTGTTCAGGATACTTACCTGCTCGCGGTCCACACATTGCAGTTCATGCTCTGACTGTGAATGTCGGACTTGTTAAACCGGCCTAAGATGTATAGCTGATCTACGATTTGCATATATTTGATTTTTTTCCCCCCTCTCAAGGAAGATGGTCCACCGCCAGAGCTGTATGTGAAATTCCTCCTTTTATTGTGAGAGAGATATTGGCTGAGCCAGTGCATGGCCAAAAGCTTTTGAAGGTGTCAAGCCATTGTTTTGTCCTGCATCTCATGAGCTATAGAAATACATTTTGATAGTTTTGATGTGCTCACCACCACTTATAGGAGGCCTGGGCAACGCCTCATAATACATGTGATATGGGTGACGGAAATTCAATTATTGCCAGTGGAAATGAAAGGTATTTTACTGGTGATTTGGATGAAATGTGGGCTTGTGTACTATACTAGTGTATACAGTGCCTCAATTATTTGGGCAAGTTTTGAAATGCTGGTTGGTAGAGTGAGATTTTTTTTTCAATCAGCGCTTTACATCCATGGCAAATGTCCATGTGGAATCCCATGGTATGTGTACTTGTGCTCCGCTCTCGTGAGCTCCCTCTTATGCACAGTATACACCTTATTCTGGGCCGTTCATTATAACTGCTGTCCTAAAGGGACATGTTCACACAGTCCGGATCTAGGCACAGATTCTGTACGTGATTCTGACTGAATCTTTTGATGTCCGGCCAGTAATGCAAGTGAGTGTGCTATTTTATATTCCTTTAACATGATACAGCCAAAATCCACATGAAGAAATAGACACTGCAGATTTTGAGATCCACATCCTTTTTATTGTTATTGCTGTTACCACTGATTTGCATTTGGATTCTCAGCCGCGTGAACGTTCGTTGCCAAGTCTAAACACTTCTGCCGCATAACAAGGTATGGAGGTTATGGTACCGTACAATTTAATGACACGTGGCACATGCAAAAGTTTTGAGTCAGCCCTCTCAAGTGGAGGTCTAGGCCTCCTAATGATTCTTTCTTTCAGGGTTTCCCAATGTTCTTTGCAGAAAGATTCTAGTGAAAAAAAGAATAATTAAAAAGAGATGACTTGTCTCTGTCATCATGGTGACGCATTGTCCAGCTACATGAAATGAATGCGTTAATCAATGAAGGCTAATTTTAAGGGCGACAAATCTAAGTATCTGGCTGCATCAAGGGAATGGGGAATCTCTATTATGGCACATTTATTACTAAGGTAAATGAGGTTTATCTCTATAACTTTCCTTCTTTTAGTGCATGTGGCAGCCATGAGCTTGACTAGAGCCTGATATTTGGGGCACAAAGTAAAATCCTGTTATTGTGAAATAACAGTATCGCTTCCAAATGTCCTAACCCTGATTGAGACATTGTATTCCTGCTATAATGTCTGTGATATTATGGGGGGCTGAGGTAAACAATAGGTAATCTGTCCCGCGGCAGCCATATTAGATGCCCATGTAGTACAGATGCTGCCAACAAGCAAAACTTTCAGTGGTTAGCACTGTTGCTTTGCAGCTTTGGGGTCCTGAGTTCAAATGCCACCAAGGACAAGGAGTTTGTATGTTCTCCCCTTGTTTATGTGGGTTTCCTCCTGGTACTTCGGTTTTCCAAAAACATACTGATTGGAGCTCACCAGCTACATTCCCTATGGGGACAGTGATGTTTGTAGAGCGCTGTGGAATCAATGGCATTATATAAGTAAGTGCAATAAATTAAAAAAGGCTATTGGCTTGGCTACTGTACCAACACCTGGTTTCTGCTCCTCTAGGCTACCAGGTGCTCTCTTCTCATTTACTGATGACCACGCATTCTCCACGTCTCATTTTATAGATGACAACTATTACATTTTTGACCTGGTATCTTAGATATTTTTATTGTGTTTGGCCAACACTTGGTTATTCAGTTTTGTCACCGACTTTAGGAACCATATTTAAAGTTTCAAATAAAAATTCTGTTAAATCAGAGCAGTGTTTAATTTCTTTAAAATGATCAATTTTTTCACATCATCTTGTAGCTCCATGTTGACTTGTATCTTCTCTCTTCCAGGTATGACAGTAAGTGCGGTAGCGGCACTAGTGTTAATGAGCAGCTCTATAGTGTCGGTAGTAGGATCCCTCTACCTAGCGTATGTCCTGTACTTTGTGCTGAAGAACTTCTGTGTTATCTGCGTCACCACCTATTTGCTGAACTTCATTCTCCTTATCATCAACTACAAACGACTAGTTTACTTGAACGAAGCATGGAAACAGCAACTGCAGGACAAACAAGAATGAGGCCTCAGGAACTCTGACTGGCGTCTGAAGGACACTGCTTCCTTAAAGTTTATTTTGCAGTACACTTCTATTGGTTGGGGGACAGACCGTTTCCAAGAACAATCTTAACCAATTTTTTTTTTTTTTTTTTACTTTTGACTGAAAGGGCCCTGGATGTGTGTGTTTGCAATGGCACCACCCACTTGAAATGGCTGGATGAAGGAGCAATGCTGAGAAAAAGTGGAAAAGTGGCAAGCTTTAACTGTACTTGCCAAGGTGTTCTGTTGAGTGGCACATTCTCTATTCTTGGCGACATTTTCCCTCCTTTGTGCCTCCCTCTCTTTATATATGTATGTGTGTCAATCCTTCAATGCGGGTATTTTTTTTATTGTGGCTAATTGGTTACGATGTGTATTTTGTTGCTACCATTAGTATAGTAGGTTGCCATGTACCCTTTGGCTGCCACTGGCACTTTCTGAATTTTCAGAGAACAATATTAGCAGCCAATTGCATTGTCCATTTCTTTCTATGCATATTGAGTAGAATTAATACAACCTCCTGCTAATTACCACCAACCGCACCTCGGAGAACTCTTCTGCGTGTGAAAGCCATCTGTGGGTACATTGAGGGGTAGCATTTTGCACTATCTTCAGACTGATGCTGAAATCCATCATTCGCCAACTGCAGAGGCGACGAAAGACTTAACAAATGGCTGCGGACTTCTGGTCAGCTTGAATGATTGCATCAGCCCGGTCCACCAAGGTGCAAGGTTTCATGTGCAGTGGTAATGTGTGTGAAGGTTGACCTTCATGGCTGTGAGAGTTAGCATTGATAGGTAGTAATAAAATATTCCTTAAAAACCAGGACCAAGAAAGTACTTCTGCTCCACTTTTACTGTAGGTCTGGAAGTTGTGGCGCATCTATCATTCCCCCATATAAAGCTGCTTATGAAGCCTCTGTATTTACTGGCACCTCCAAAATCTTGCAGTGCTCCCTATGCCAGTGGGAGCTACTAATGTATCTCATTTCTGCACACTGGAGATGGCTCATGTCTGGTTTTCTTGCTCCATTTTTTTAGTCTATTAGTGACTCTGGACTGCCTGCCCTTAATAATTTACTATGCAGCTCATGAACAGGTAGTTGGTATTATACTGTACACATGTCAATCTTTTGTACGAGACCATTCTTCATCCATCATACGTATCCTCCGCTTCTGGGTTCTTCGCGCTGACTGTGTAGGAGTCTAATAAATTGCTAGGGTGTGTGTTTTTTTTTTTTTTGTTTTTGTTTTCTCTTTTGGCCTAAGTGCTCTGTGTCAAATCCCATAACCAGTATATGTAACCCTTGTATTGTGCCAGATAGACCTTGTGTTGAATGGATTGTGCTGGTAACATATGGTATCACTTGACAGGGATGTGATTTTCTGCTTGGCTTTGTTTGGGGTTTTGTTGGAATACCCTTGAGCTTGACTGTCTAGAGGAAGTGATCAGTGACCAATGGAATATATAAAGGGATCTGTCAACTGAGAAGGCTTGGTTATCTCTGGGCAGTGCATATACTGAGAGAGTTGTATATAAACCCAGAATTACCTGTCCTGTATGGCACAGAAGATGTTGTGCGCAGTGTTTAAATAGTGTTATTTTCTATCTGGATAGGTGATCTTCAACTGGAGGCTCTCAAGCTGCAGGCTGTCGGTTCATGCTGGGGGTTGTAGTGGTGTAACAGCTGGGAAATGGTATCATTTTAAAGTGACCCCCATCATTGCATTGTTCCCTCCGTAACTGTCATGGTGGTATTGTGTGTATTTAATGCTTTTAATGTTATTATTGTGGAAATAAGCAGGTTTTCTGAAAGCCCAAAACATTACTTTTTAGTACTGCTGTGCGCCACTGTGTCCCAGCCATCTGGGTGGCATTGCAGCACTGAACAGTCATGGCTGTAATCATGCCTGCGTGTAACTGTGCGGGACCTCCATCACGGACGGTGGGCTGAAAGAGTGCAGCATGGCATGATGAAAATGTACTGGCTTCCAGTAAAACTGCTAATTTCCACAAGTGTAAGTTTAAAGGGTACACACTACACCATCATGGCATTAGTTAAAGGGCACCTGTCAGTAAAAATGTACCAAGAAAAGCTACTGTACCGATCTAAACACACTTCCAATGGTGCTTATTCATGGTTTTATCCCATTCTTATAAAGGCACTGTCACACTTAGCGATCGCACCAGTGATCACGACAACGACACGACCTGGGGAGATCGCTAGTGCGATCGCTATGTGGTCGCTAGTTAGCTTCCAAACACAAAGATCTCATCAGAGATCAGCGATCTGTATAACGACCTCTGCGGTCGTTGGGAAAACCTAGTCCCGCCTGCGACGCTGGTAAAGTCGTTCATAAAGGGTGTCACACTCAGCGATTCAGGCTCACCAGCGGGACACCAAAGACCAAAAAACGGCTCAGAACGTTCATAAGCGATCAGCGACATCGCAGCAGGGGCCACATCGCTGCTACATGTCACACACAGCTAAGTCGCTAACGAGATCGCTACTGCGTCATAAAATCGGTGACTCTTTAGCGATTTCGTTAGCGATCTCGCTTAGTGTGACAGTACCTTAAGGCTCACAGTGGTGGGCAAATCAGTGCGCTCATGGTCCTCAGCTTCACTTCTCCCGCACAAAACAAAAAGCAGGAGCGGTGCCACGGGGGGAAGAGGAGCCAAGGGCAGCAAGTAAACGGACTTTCCCACTAATGCACTTGTGAGCCAAATTTGCATAAATTTTGGCACTATGGAGACACAGATTACAGCTGAAAAGGTATTCTTGGAAAAATGATTTCTTGTCTTATGCAGGTACAGGACCTCAGGTTTCCTTGTTGCCTTCTTACTGACAGGTGTGCTTTAAATAGGGAAATCTGTGATGACACATTCCAATTAACTATGTAGGCTCAGCTGATTCAGTGGCCAGAGTTCAGTCTGACTCATTGTACTGTATGTTAGTCATTTCATGGTGGACTTGATATCTGATCAGGGCGCTAATGTTTTGTGGTTTACATTTTGCATTCATTATTCTAGAACTGCGTTTTCCCTGTACTAATAGGTCATGTGCGCACATTAAGTATTTTCAGCTGATATTTCTGCACCAAAATGCTGCAGTTTCAAGTACCACGAAAACCGGAGGCGGGGATCTATGCCAGGACAACATAAATCATACTAGTAATTAAAATATAATGGCCTTTATTAAACACATTTAATAAAAACAGAAATGTACAAAAGTTGGGCTTTTGGTACTAACACATATAGTTGCATAGCATGTTATCCGAGTATCTTCGGCGTGCTCGATCTATATGTTCGAGTCCCCGTGGCTGTTAGGCAATCCCCATATGTGTTTCGGCTGTCTAACAAACAAGCGATCCCCATATGTGTTGCGGCTGTCTGGAGACTCAAACAAATTTTTTGAGTACGCCCAAGATACCCAAATAACACCCCAACATTCTCGGATAACACAATATATTTATATGTCAATGAATACCTATCCAGACTTCTCTTTAGTTCTTGTGATCTATAGATTATTCGTGTACCAGTGAGGTTCCCAGAGGTCCTCACCAACCAATTTGAATCCATGTTTGTATTGCCGTGTCTTTTTGTACATTACTGTTTTTATGAAAAGTGTTGAATAAAGGATACTATATTTTAATTACTGGTAGTTATGTTGTCCTAACACAGATCCGTCTTTTGGATTTCGTCATTCATACAGTGCCTTTTTGGGACACTTATATTTGCTAGGATTGCAAGCCTTGGTAGTTTATAGTAGCAGCAAAATCTCTGAATTCTCATGCACATGCTGCTTATTTTTTCCATGGAGATTTAAAGTAGTTTCAAATTTGCAGCATATCCTTTTTTTTCCAGAGTTTTTGTAGCGTGTTTTTTTACCCATTCAAATGAATAGTGAAAAAAACAGCATCAAACTCATGCATATTTTATGCCACATTTTCTTTGCAAATACTTAATGTATGCATGTACCCTTGGGATCTGTATAAGGTTTGCTTCTAAAGAAAAACATGTCATGTTTAACCCCATTAAAGGGAATCTGTCAGCAGGATTTCACTTCCTAAACTATTTACATGTGCAGGTAGCTCTTACTCTTTCAAAGACAAGTCCAGCAATACATTTCCATGGCCAGTCTGTGTTAATCTATTCCTGAGACATCAACGTTTGATTTGACATGTATATGAGGATGTAGCTCTGAAGCCTCTGTCATTCCAGCTCTATTCCCTGTCAAGTGCTGCCTTCTCATGCTTGACTGCTTTCCTGATGTAACAGCAAAGAGGCTGTTAGTCAAGCAAAAAGAGACTGTGCTGGGCAGGGAATAGAGCTGGAGTGACACAGGCTTCAGATCTACTATAGTCCTTCAGCCTCATTTGCATATCAATTCAAACACTGATTTCTCAGTGACCTAGGAACGAATTGGCCATGTAAAGGTATTGCTGGACTTGTCTTTGAAAGAGATACATGCACTGCACATATAACTGTTTTTTAAAGGGAAATTGTTAGCAGGATTTCATCCCCAAAACAAAGTATAATCCCTCTACACCAATGGTTCCAAACTTAGGTAAGGATTGTTTTTATTTTATTTTTTTTTAATAAACCTACAAAAGGGACATTGAGATCAACAGTTTGCCATATTTGCTAAGACATATCCCAAAATTTTTAGGATGCAAATCAATAAAATTGACTCTTTTTTTTAAAATAATGCTGTTTTTAAAATATGAGCGTCCGGATGAGGAGCTGGCTCCTTTATCCATGTGGAAAGGTCTTTCTGATGAGTGAGTTTTGGGTAATGGTGTTTGAATCATTGCTCTCAATGATTCTGGGGTGACTCTGAGATACGTTGCAAAGCACTGCTCTAGACTGTCAGGCAATTTTCATAATCATAAGCTGCACAAACCATTCTTTAGCTACAGTGACTTAATTTAGCAATATAATTGACTCAATTGTTGGCTTATTTTACTTTTTGGCCAAGGGGAAATGGTTAGAGATAGAATACGGTTTTGACCACTATGAAGCCCCAGTAAAAAAAAAAAATATTGGCTAGCCTTGGTCTAGGGGACCTATACATCCATAAACCCATGTAGGAAACATGGTGGCTATGATGTTCTAACCCTGGTTTACTACACAGCTGTTTTTGTAGCTCTCCTCCATCTGGTGTAATAAGAGCAGATCTACTCCTTGTTCTCTGGTATATAGCAGTCTGTCAGTATTTGCATCTAACTACATCCCATTAGAACAGTTGTGGCGTTGTGCTTTTTCTTGTAACTGATCTTATATGGGAACTGCAGAATATGGGTGACCAGTCCCAATGAAAACCACAAATTGTCAGTTTAATGTTGTTCTGCACCTGTTGCTTGTGTTAACTGTTTTATGCCATGACTGCAGTTTCCTGGTCTGTGTCCTACATAATAGGAGGGATCCGGACTCCATATTCTACAGGCATGATGCTGCTGGAGGACGTAACCATGTTAGAACTTTGCACCTGCATGTAGAGACTTGAAATCTGGGACCTATACAGAGGAGATGTGACTTCTTGCTCTGAATGACTCATGCTGAGCATACAGTGACCCTACCCTTCCAATTATAGACTGTTCATGTCTTTGTCCGTGGGCAAACTGACAAAATCAGCAAGGGATCAAATAATTTCCTTCACTGTATGCTGGTGGCTGGAGCCCCTTTGCTCATATGGAGTAGTTTACTCTGGGGTGTGCATACTAGGGGAACTGAATGGACGTCTAGGTTTATATAGTGTTGGTAACATCTCCTAAAGCCTTGATGTATTGACTGACTTGGATGAGGTCTCTTATCCAGATTTTCCTGTGTGGCTAACCGGGCACAACAAACAATGATGACCTCTATACTCTACAGACATGAACGGTATATGCTAGAATCCAGCCTCACTTCTCCCTAAGGTGACGGGGCTGGACCTTTATGTTGGGATGTACTTGGCTATTTAGTTTGCTTTTTTGTTATTTTAGATCTGTCTCTACCACGGTCTTTTCTTTGTTAGATTGTTCATTTAGCGAGGGCTTTGCCAGACTTGAAGTGATGTCAGAATATAGGTTAAAGTGCCTTCTGCTTTTTGCCTTTCACAAGAACTGCATTGAATTTTCTTGGTGGAAAAACAAATCCCATTGAGCTTACCCAGATCTGTGACCGTATCCTATATTCAGTAAATACTTACAATGCTATGTATCAATCAGCCTAATGAATGTTGCTGAAGCTGTCGGTATAGCTGTATCAGTGCCCAGAATATGTTTGTGGAAAATACCCATCCTGGGAAAGGTTCTTGGGGATAGATAGACTCTTTTTGGGTTTGTTGTCTTTCAGAAGACTTTATGCTATAAGCAGCGACAGATACCGTATTTGAAAAACAAAAAACAACTCAGCCTCCCTGTATCCAGCGTCATGTAGACTGCACAAGCTGCTCTGATTGACTGCAGTGCTGTTGGTGACATCACCGCTGCAGCCCAGCAGACACAGAGGCAAAGTACTATTCAGCTACACAAAACGTCTCCTAAGGAAACACACAATCCACATTTGGTTAACCGTTCTATATAGGCACAAATGTTTGATTTTCAGAATGTCATTTGAGTCACCACTATATTTTCTTAATTCAATGTTGGTAAGATGTTATCCCCTCTTTTTATCCCACTTAAACTTTTTTTTTTATTTACTTTTTATTGCACTGAAGTTTGCGTTTGTGTCATTTAAGAAAAGAAAATCCCCTTGACCACTATCAAGGATGCAAGGCTATACTGAATAGCACCTTTTTACAGTCGGTTAGTGGCACTTTTAGCTTTTCTTTTGGTTCACAGGTTGAAGTATATTCCCAAGGCCTGCTGCTCAAATAGACGAGCTTGCCCTCAGCCAGAGCATCATGGGAAGCAGTAGTTCTGCGTTCCCTACGGTTGCCTCTCCCTGTTACTAAGTGTTAAGTGCTGCACGTCCCATAGGAGTGCTGCAAACCTGTGATTTAAAGACACGAGGTACCAATTTGGTAAGCTCTTGATCATAGGCCAATGTGCCGAAGACTTACTATTCTGAGGTTGTTTACATGGGCGAGCTACTGTCTTGATATTGTGCGGCTGGCTATAAAACATTCCATTGTGTAATCATTGTGTTCTAATGAAGTGTGGCCCTATTCCAGTATTCCAGTGTGCAGGAGTTCCCGTCACCTCCTGGACAAGAAGGTTATGTCTCCAGCATTACTCCCAAGCTACGGCTGGGCCCTTCCAATGTAACCACATGTTCTGCGACTAAATAGGGAAATCGGACTACTTTATCACACAAAAGTTGGTACACAAATGTTCTTTCCTTTCGCCGGGTACCTGTCTTTTTTTTCCTGTACTGTAACCTAGCCTATTTAAACACTACAAAAAGTTGGATACTGAACATTTCTTGTGGTGTATGTCTAAAACGAATAAAATGACTACCATAAAGCATTACTTTTTACATTTTGAAGGTGCATGTATTTTTTTTTGTATGTGCTTCCAGAGGGTGAAATGCTCCACTTTTTTTTTTTTTTTTTTTTTTTTTATTGACCCCAGTGTTATATTAAAGTACAGTTAAAGCTTGTTGTTGACCAATACATGCGACCTTGCTTTGGTCCACTTTCACTGAATTCTTTCAATTGTATTTTCTTATGTTTTGGGTCCAGAAAACCTACCCCGGAGTGGGCTTCTTTTTTTTTTGGTCCCACCCTTGAACATATGGTGACATATATGGCTATCAGGAACTATTCACATGTACAGTACAAAGTGGGACCAGGGGATAAAATGGGAATCGGCCCCTTCGGGCAGTTACTTACAATGTAATTCCTAACTTTTTTTTGATAACTGAGATACAGTTAAAATGAATAATGTTCACCCTTTTATAACGAAGTTTAATTCTGCTCTGGTTAACTGTTAAACATTTACTGGTCACAGCGTTTCTCCAAATCCCCTATGAATAAAAAGATAACATGGTGGCTACCTGAAGCTGCCACTAGAGGGAGCTTACTGCATACAGTAGTACTGAACTCCAATACAGTATGCAGCAATATACGATGTTCTCCCTAATGGCAGCTGCAAATACATAACGGTTTCTATTGAAGGGGTTGTCGTGCCAGAAAAAAGTTTTGAAATACAAAGCAATAAACCTTACAAATAGTTTTTACAGTAACAGCCCCAATATTTGGATTTAAGCGCCAGTGTGCACTACTTGGGTTTGTGCCAATACTATGGACCGAACTTCAAAAATACACATACTTCATTGAACCGAATGAAGTAGATCAGCACTGAAATCGTGATATCACGGCAACTGTCCTAATGAAAGGTGGCTTGAGGGGCATTGGCATTGCTAATGAATTACTATTCGTAATATGTTGGACAAAAATAGCTCAGAATGTGGATAACAAGGTGTTTATAAAGATTCCATGAATTGTACTGCGTGGCTGCATCTCGTTTTGTTTGCCTTGCTCTGTTTTTTTTTTTGGGGGGGACGGACTCTGGGCTCCCTTTGATCAGCGCGACGCTGCTGAGAGTTGGACTCAGCATCCACTATTTGTGTATCTTGTGTATTAAATAAATTTAAAAAGGGCGTGTCCTTAACCAGCTGTGGTAAAGCCTACAGTTGGGGGCTGGTATTAATATTCTGGGAAGGGAGCAATAGCCATAAAGGTTCCCAGCCTATTAATAGCTCACAGCTGCTTGCTTAGCCTTTACTGGTTAGTAAAGCACCTAACAGTGCCTGGTCGGGCTGATTGCGTGCGACTTACTCGCATCAAACTCGCCAGTGTGACGCCGGCCTTACAGTTAGAAGTGACTTCCTGCTATCACAGCAAACACTGGAGAGATCAGGCTAGTCACGTGATCCAGGAGAGAATGGTAAACCCCAAAAAAACCCTCTTAGATATCCTTCCCCAAGGTGCTGCTGCTGCACCCAAGGGCTGTCTTTATTAAGACTTTTCTTGGGAAACTGGAAAATATTCTGTTACATGAACAACAGGATTATGACCTTCATTGTTACATTTAATACCTGACTGAGTTATGTTCTTTAATCAAAATATTTGTCATGTCACTTTATACATGCATTTTACTTCTATGAAAGTGCATCGGTTGGCAAAATTCACAACACTAATTACAGATGTTATTAAACAGGTTTTAAAACATAAACCCGGCACTCAACTTAATGTTGTGAGGAAAAACTTTAATTCAGTCCCGTAATATAGTACAGCAAAACGTTTTGGTCGCTGAGACCTTCATCAGTTACTATGGCCTTTAACAGGGTGTCTCTTAGATTGTGTGCTCCTCTAAAGCAAGGTAGAAAGGTAGTAAATGCCAATGTTATGTAGGATAACGGATGGAAGAAATGGACAAAGGGGACGCGATTCCTCGATCTCTCACGTGTAGACACATGTCGTTTTAGACTTGCTGAGTAAAAAGGGAGGGGTAGCCCCGTTCACTAAAATATGTAGACATTTCACAAAGCCGTTGGGAATGAAGGTTACTGTCTGTGACAATATGTGTAACCCTTTGGAATTGGGATTTCGGGATGGAATTTTCATAGAAGTGGGGTGGAGACTCGTAGTGCAAAAGACTTTCGATCGGTGACCTTTATATACAGGTCGATAGACAGGGTACCATCTTCGTTCCTTGATAACTAAAGTGTAGAGAAAATTCATTTTTTGGTAGTCCTGCGACATGATAAATTTGAGACCGGGCTAAGATGTACACTGCTCAAAAAAATAAAGGGAACACTTAAACAGAATATAACTTCAAGTAAATCAAACTGTCCACTTAGGAAGCAACACTGATTGACAATCAATTTCACATGCTGTTGTGCAAATGGAATAGACAACAGATGGAAATTATTGGCAATTATCAAGACACTCAATAAAGGAGTGGTTCTGAAGGCGGGGACCACAGACCACATCTCAGTACCAATGCTTTCTGGCTGATGTTTTGGTCACTTTTGAATGGTTGTGCTTTCACACTCGTGGTAGCATGAGACGGACTCTACAACCCACACAAGTGGCTCAGGTAGTGCAGCTCATCCAGGATGGCACATCAATGTGAGCTGTTGCAAGAAGGTTTGCTGTGTCTGTCAGCATAGTGTCCAGAGGCTGGAGGCGCTACCAAGAGACAAGCCAGTACACCAGGAGACG
The DNA here is from genome assembly GCA_009801035.1 of Oophaga pumilio. Lineage (NCBI taxonomy): Eukaryota > Metazoa > Chordata > Amphibia > Anura > Dendrobatidae > Oophaga > Oophaga pumilio. The sequence goes on along the minus strand of VIAB01001930.1, from coordinate 155,318 downwards.
TGGAGGGGGCCGTAAGAGTGCAACAACCCAGGACCGCTACCTCCGCCTTTGTGCAAGGAGGAACAGGAGGAGCACTGCCAGAGCCCTGCAAAATAACCTCCAGCAGGCCACAAATGTGCATGTGTTTGCACAAACGGTTAGAAACCGACTCCATGAGGATGGTCTGAGTGCCCAATGTCCACAGATGGGGGTTGTGCTCACAGCCCAACACCGTGCAGGACGCTTGGCATTTGCCACAGAACACCTGGATTGGCAAATACGCCACTGGTGCCCTGTGCTCTTCACAGATGAAAGCAGGTTCACACTGAGCACATGTGACAGAGTCTGGAGATGCTGTGGAGAGAGATCTGCTGCCTGCAACATTCTTCAGCATGACCGGTTTGGCAGTGGGTCAGTAATGGTGTGGGATAGCATTTCTTTGGAGGGCCACACAGCCCTCCATGTGCTCGCCAGAGGTAGCCTGACTGCCATTAGGTACTGAGATGAGACCCTCAGACCCCTTGTGAGACCATATGCTGGTGCGGTTGGCCCTGGGTTCCTCCTAATGCAGGACAATGCCAGACCTCGTGGCTGGGGTGTGTCAGCAGTTCCTGCAAGGCGAAGGAATTGAATCTGGACTGGCCCGCCCGTTTCTCAGACCTGAATCTGATTGAGCACATCTGGGACATCATGTCTCGCTCCATCCATAAACGTCACGTTGCACCACAGACTGTCCAGGAGATGGCTTTAGTCCAGGTCTGGGAGGAGATCCCTCAGTAGACCATCCGACACCTCATCAGGAGCATGCCCAGGCGTTATACAGTAGGGAGGTCATACAGGCACGTGGCGGCCACACACACACTACTAAGCATCATTTTGACTTGTTTTAAGGACATTACATTCCACTTTTATTTTGGGTGTGACTCCAAATCCAGGCTTCCATTGGTTAATAAATTTGGTTTCCATTGATGATTTTTGTGTGATTTTGTTGTCAGCACATTCAACTTTGTACAGAACAAAGTATTCAATGAGAATATTTAATTCATTCAGATCTAGGATGTTGAGTGTTCCCTTTATTTTTTTGAGCAGTGTATTTAGTCAAAAAAGGTATTGAGGGACTCAAACGGGCCTCCCCATATGCAGAACATGTCATCAATGTAACGTCTCCAAAGGAGTATGTTATCACGATATAGCTGACTGCTATAAATGATGCTCTTTTCGTAATCTGCCATGTAGCAGTTTGCATACGGGGGTGCCGCATTGGAGTCCATTGCAGTGTCACAGATCTGTAGGTAGAAGTTGTCCTGAAACATGTAGAATTTGTTTGTAAGTACTAATGTAAGAAGTTCTATACAGAGGTTGATTTGATCCGTATTCATGCCTGAGGCAGCGATAAATCGATGTACAGATTCAGTGCCTTCACTATGTGGGATTGAAGTATACAGATCTTTAACGTCTAAAGATACTAATAGTGCGTCCCTTGGGATGCTGCCGAGATCTTTAATTACTTTAATAAAAGCCCCGGGGTCCAAGAGAAAGGATCTCGTAGTCTGTATGAGGGGGTAAGAACTTTCTAGGTAAATTGAAATGGGGTAGAGTATTGAAGCTACTATAGGCCTGCTGGGTGGGTGTTCAAGGTTCTTTTGGATTTCCGGTAATGTGTGAAAAACAGGGATGACAGGATTGTTTTTTTGCAAGAAATTCACAAGTTTTAGTGTCGAGAACACCCGCCTCAGTATACCTGTGCAGTATATTTGAGATGTGGTCGCATATAGTGTTGGTAGGATCGTTTTGTAATTTGGAATAAATGGTTACATCCTTTAGTTGTCTATGAATTTCAGACACATAGTCCGATTTGTTCATTACCACTATTGCCCCACCCTTATCTGCTGGTTTGATAATCAAGTTGGTGTCCCCCTGTAGTGTTTTTAAGGCTCGACGGTCTACGGCCGAGAGATTTGGGGGGTAAAAAAAGTTTTCCCTTATCGATATTGAGTCGCACAGCCAGGGCCTGTGGGGTACTCGGCACCGAGCCCGTTCACTTCAATGGGGGATGTCACGGGTAGCACAGCTCGGTCCGTGGCCCTGGGGGCTCACCTCAAATGTTGGATATTTACAGGGGAATAAAGTATTTACAGTTTGTTCGTGACGCCACCTGTGGTACCTGGTCAGGGTGACCAGCGCTGCAGGGTAGATCCACTGAGGGGTTGTTACTGGGCAGCAAGGTGTTAAGTCTTCCACAGGCAAGACTGGGTCCCTCAGGGTATATGGCGGTATAGGGGTGCAGGATGGAGAAGGGGCTTTCAGCCGCAGGAGCAATAATGCAGACACACACACGATAGTCTCTTTCTGTACCTTTACTGATGGTATAGTTGCAGGCACGTCCCGGGAAGCTGGCAGGGTGGAGGATGCACGTCCAGTATTCCCACTGAGTAGGTGTAGGGCCTCCTTACTCCTGTAGTGTGAGTTTCTGACCTGTATGAAACGAAGTCTAACTCTGTCTTCACTTATACGCCTGGCTGACTTTGTGGTGAGGCCTTCTCTTGGATAGAACAGTGTCTCTAATGGTTGGCCGACCGGACTCCTGTCTTCCTGACCCCGGTTACATATCAACACTCTTGGGCCCCTGCGACCTGTAGTCCAGCAGGGTCTCCGGTATCTCCTACTAGTCGTGTAGATGCTAGCAAGCTCGGACCCGGTGTCCGGTATTCAGAGTAGAGGTAAGCTATCAATGCTGTTTCAACCTCCGTTACTCTCTTCTTCTCTTCCACTCGCCTTTCGTCCTACTCCGACCGTTAACACAAGCACAATAGCAGAAATTAGCTGATTCTTCTCTCTCTTCACCGCTCTCAAAGCGTCGGCATGCTTACTCACTGAAACTGCCCTCAGTTGACTCAGTTCTGACCAGGCTGAAGTGGCTATCTTTCTCCACTCTTACTAGCCTCCACACATTGAACTAAGCTCAAAGCTGCAGTCTTCAGGTTCTCTCACAACTCTCTTGCCTAGGCATAGACTGACACACTCTCTCAACTCTGAGGTGACTAGACTAGACTCGTTCTCAGCTAGACTGCCTAAGGTGACTAAACTGTCTCACACTCCCAGCTAATCTCCCACAGATCTGATCTGAGGTAACTGCTGTGTCTTCACTACCCTTATATACTGCAAAAGGGCTCCCTCTGGTGGCTCTAGGAAATAGTGAAGGTTTATTGTGCGCATATCAGGTCTCTGTGGGTGTTACCTTTGGTGCATCACCCTGGGGAAATGTGACTCCAGGCACAGCTGGGCTACACATCCCCCCCTAGTTAACATCAGCACTCCCGGGCTGAAAGAAATAATTTTGAAATTAACATCAACATAACATTAAATATCAAACCGAACTCTTCCCTTACGGGAGGCAAGAATTTTTAACAATTGCTAAAGGTAACATATATACACGTATTTACACGATATTTATATACATTTATACGTTTTGAACTCATGTTAACTGTTTACATTGCTAGGCCTACTCTTG
>VIAB01001930.1:86815-105022 GCA_009801035.1 Oophaga pumilio | reverse complement strand
TTTGACACACCGAGCTAAAAAGGTTGCCCATCACTGCTCTAGGGCATCATTCCACTGATCATCAGTGAAAGTAGGAATTAATTGCCGCCATTTACTCTCTGCAGCAAGTTGAGTAGACGCAATATTGGAGTTTAGTAGAAAGGTAAATAGAGAGGGAGGATATTACGCCTGTGGGTCCTTGAATTGATAGCACTCCTATCAGTGGATATCTGGATATTCGCATCATAGGAAATGGAAACTGGTGCATTAAGGCTTGTCTCATTTGCAAATATCTATAAAAATCCCTATGGGGGATCTCAAATTTTATATGAATTTGTTCAAATAATAATAAAATTTCATTTTCAAAAATCTGATTAAGTGTTATTCCATATTGCTTCCAGAAAATTGGGCCCTGTAAGTTTTTGAGGTGTGGAAACTCGGGATTATCCCATAACTGAGTCTCTCCCATTTGGTCAGTGATTTCTCCTACGCCTTATTGGGGGACACAGACCATGGGATGTTATGCTGCTGCCACTAGGAGGCTGACAATAAGTTGAGATAAAAAGAGTTAGCTCCTAACCTGCAGTATACACCCTCATGCTGGCTCCAAGTGAACTAGTTCTTGCTTAGTGTCCATAGGAGGCAGACGGGTCTGGTCTTCAGACGAAAAATCCTTTTATATTAATTTTAATTTTTTTACTTTTTTCTTCGCATGAAGGGGTGACAGAACCTATCAATGCTCCGATCTCCCCGAACCAACAACAGGCGAGTACGTGGAGTGTCGCCTCCACGTATACTCTCTTGCGACGTGGGACGCCATTGCCTGGGCTGATTTTAGGGGCGACGGGTCCGTTAAAGGGCACCGATCTCCCAGCACCATCAACAGACAAGCACATAGAGTGTCGCCTCCATGTATCCTCTTCTGCAGCCAGGCCTAATGCCGGACAACCAGCCCTGTCCCATCCTAAGGGCTCGAACCCATAGTATGTAGAGGCCCCCCTTTCGGCGTCCGTTCAGCCCCCACTGCATAACCCCTGTTAAAGCGGATGATGGTAGGAGGCAGACTGTTCCTCTCCACCTCCCTAACAAAAGGATGGTGGATGAAGGTTTTTCCCTGCACCGTCCACGCTGCAACACCTGACCTGCAGCAGAACAGTCGATTTTTCTACGAACCTCTGGCATGTAGCTGCCCAGGTTAGGATCAGCATGAGGGCTCCGGAGAGTGCACGCGCTTTCCTCAGCGGCTCCATGCCGGGACGCACACCGATGGTGAGTGGATCCTGTTGGCGGTGGGCCTCTGCAGCGGGATCTTCAGCACTAACCAAATGCTGTCTGTGACCCTCCTCATTTCAGCCCCAAGCTGACAGGCACAGCAGCCTCAGCCATGGCTTCCCTGAGGTAACGCTCTGGCAAGCCGAAAATTTAGGCCCTGGATTGGGCCTTATAAACGGAGCATTCTCGAGGCTCCGCCCTCCGGATGACGTCGCTCCCGGAGCCCCGCCCTCCGAACTGGTGCTTCTCGCACACTGCGAGACTTCCTGCCTCTGCAAATCCCGGGGACCATCTTTGTCCACCCGGGTGATCTCTCTCACGATACAGGGATTTCATGCCAGAGGCCAGAATGCCGAGCAGTGCCCGGCATAAAGGGGCACATCAACGAGCACCACGGTAGATCACTGGAAGGCGCTGGGCAGCATGGGGTCCTGGGATCAAAATCCCACCATGGTGGTAATCGAACCTGCAGCACCCACGGGCAACAGTCCTAAGTAAGTGCTCTGACCCTACGGCCCCATTGGTCTTCCCTGCAGAGGATACATGGGATTAACGTGTCAGGGGGTATTCTGTGGTACAGCCTCATTTTGCAGGGACTGGGATCTAGACTGCACTATAGCCCACCGAGTGGGCTTCGTCGCTGTCGCAACCCATGACGTCACTGGTCCCTTCATGATCTCTCCTCTATCGGTCGGGGTCTTCATCAGACCTCCATCTCTAACGCATCACGTTTGTTCAGTGGTTAGCAAAGCAGCCTTGCAGCGCTGGGATCCTGAGTTCAGATCTCACCAAGGATCATGCGAACTCGGTCAGCAGAGCGCATTTTCAGGTAAAGACTCCACAGACTGCAAAGGGGCGACTGATCCCTTCAGAGATCCGTTCTCTCGAAACCTTCAACAGGCAGGAACGTTCCCCCTCCTGCACCGTTCTTGTGCGTTATGGCCATGCCGTTCTTGTGCGTTATGGCCATGCCGGTGTGGTTCGAGGCCAACGGACCCCTGCAGGGTACCGTTCTTCCCACTCCAACAACAGATGGTAACCGGGAGAGCCATCTCCACCTACCCCCCCTCTTTACCCAGACCCACCCTGCTCTTGTTTTCCTGTGCCGGTCCATCAGCCCTGACCCATCTTTGGGGAGTTATCCCCTTGGACGTCCAGAAATATTTACCATGTCTGTGCGACCCCCTCCCCATCGCCCTGATGAACTGCGGCGATGGCTGGAAGACGGACGGTCCTTCTCTCTTCATCTGACCCTAGGATTGGCAGTGTTCACATGCACCATTGATCTAGTCTCGCTGGATACACTACGGTGGATAGGCTTATTGAAGTCATTAACCATACGTTTAAAGTTGATGAGGACCCTAGTTCTGGCTCAGTACACACACAGCGTTTTTTAAAAGGTCAGCAGACTATAGAGGCGAGAGTCATCCTTTTTTCCCTTATTTTGCGAAAAGAATGGACACCGTTCTCCGAAAGCAGCAATCAGTTCTCCTGAGACGCGGAATATTTGCTGCACGTCGCTACCTGTGCTGCGATTACTACATTAATGCCATCACCATCGATGGGCACTGTGATTCAGAGAATGGCGAGCGGCCTCTGAGTCTAAAAGGTCCTTGACATTCCCGCATTTTCAGAGCGGGCGCTTATTTAGACAAAAGCTGGTTCAGCTTCTCTCTGACGCCACAGGAAGGAAAGAGTAAATTCCTTCCCCAGCAAAGGACTAGATGTCTTTTTTAGTAGTCATCAGGCACGTTTCCGGGTTCTTTCGTGGCAATTCTGACAGGGTCAATGCATGCATTTCTTGGGGGTGGGGCGTTCCTCTCGTGGGTACTGGAGTACCACATGTCTCGTTTAAAACCGACTAACCTTAGTAGGACGGATCCAGGCAAACTAGATCTAGGGGACACAAACCCCACAGATTTTTGGCCAAAGAAATGTCTTATCCGGTCTACTCCAGTAGGGTAGCCGGATTTCTACTCGTATTTTCATCTTATCTGACTCTCCGTCGTTCTTAGAATGGGCCAGAGACTAGGTGTCTTCCGGATACAAGTTAGAGTTTTTCTTCTCTAACTCTGGCACGAAGAAAGTTGAAACAGTACGACCCATCCTGGACCTGTTTGTGGTTCCAAAAAAATGAAGATGGAGCAGTAAGACCCATATTGGATCTAAAACTTCTAAACAAGTTTGTCAAGGTCCGCCATTGCCGGATGGAGTCTCTCCGTTCAGCCATTACTTCAAGGGGAAAAAAAAGGAGAGTTTCTAACATCCATCGACATTTGGGATGCTTACATATTCCATTTTCAAGTCACGCCCCTTGCCTTTCGGCCTCACTACCACTCCCAGAGTGTCCTCAAGGGTCATGGCAGTTGTCATGTCCATCTTGCACTCTCCATGCGTGGTCGTTCTACCCTACTTGGACGATTTTCTAGTCAAGGGTCTGTCTTTCCAGGACTGCGCAGAGTGCGTTCGTATCACTTGCAATACTCTTTCTTGTTTGGGCTAGCTTATAAACTTAAGCAAGTCTTCCCCTGTTTCAGCCCAGCAGATATCCCTTTTTCCGGATGACCGTGGACTCCTCCCGAGGAGGGTTGGTAATTCTCACTCGAGACAAGGTCCTAGCCTTTCAACAAGGAGCCTGCGCACTTTTTTCCACTCATCCTCTCATTCTATCTGGTTTGTCATGAGGGTACTGGGAAAAATGGTGGCAGCAATGGAAGCGGTCCCTTTAGCTCAGCTGCATCTCCGTCCCCTGAGGCATGCTCCTCTAGTGGCTTGGGACAGGAATCCGTTCTCTCTCAACCGCCGGTGCCGCTTGCTCATGCAGATCAGACAACCCCTCAGGTATTGGACATTGAGGTCTTCTCCCAACCAGGGAAAATCCCTTCTCTGTGCTCAATAGCTAGTGGTGTCTACCGACGCCAGTCTGTCTGGCTGGGAAGCGGTCTTTCATCACCACACCGCTCACGGACGCGGGTCAACTAGGGAGTCGAGCCTCCCGATCAATGTCCTGATGTGAATACTTTTCCGTCCAATGATGACAAGAGTATTCTTAGAGTGATATAATTTTCTGGTTAGCCAATAAAGGTATGTTTGCAAGCTTTCAGAGCACAGGGGCTCCTTCAGGCAAGATTACAAAAAAAAAATCTAGACTGAAGGAGCCCGTGCTCTGAAAGCTTGCAAACATATAATTTTCTGGTTAGCCAATAAAGGTATCACTCTAAGAATACTCTTGTCATCATTGGACGGAAAAGCATTCACATCGATTTTTCTGGCTAACACGGTACCACAATATAATTTATTATTGTACATCATGATCAATGTTCTGGAAATCCGAGCGATCCAGCTGGCCCTGCAGCAGTTCCTTATCTTCTGGCTGGTCAGCCCATCCGAATTCGATCGGACAATGCCACGGCTGTGGTATATATCAATCGTCAAAGGGGCCGCAGCAGGGCGGCCATGTGCAAGGTAGCCTACATTCTCCGATGGGCAGAGAGGAACCACTCGGTAATTTCTGGGGGACCCAGGATGTGGATCTGCTGGCTTCAAGAATGAACGCCAAGGCATCCAACTTCATAGTTCGATCTTGCGATCCAAAGGCCTCGGGGTGGACGCTCTGGTTACTCCGTGGCATCAGTTTCATTTTCCTACGTGGTTCCCCAGTTTTCTTTAGGAAGATCAAGGCAGAGGGGGTTCCAGTAGTCCTAGTCGCCCTGGATGGTCACGCCTGGCGTGGTATGCAGAGTTAGGGTAGATTGTCGTCATCTCCTAGCAACTGCCGGATCATCCAGATCTGCCCTACCAAAAGTCCGATTTGCCACCAGAAGTCGGGGACCCTGTGTTTAACGGCTTGACCACTGAAGCCTCGGTTCTAGCGCAAGCTAGGTTCTATCAACAGGTGGTTCCCACCATGATTAGCACTCAGAAGCTAGCATCAGCTCGCATCTATCACCGCACCCAAAATCCTTTTATCGCATGGTGCAGGGACCATTTTGGAATTTCTCCAGACTGGTGTGGACTCGGGTTCGGTGCTTAGCTTCCGCAAAGGCCAGATCTTGGCCTTATCTATTTTTTTATTCCAGAGTAGGATTGTTTCCAAACTGCAAGTGAGGTTTTTAATTCAGGGCGTCTTCCAGGTGGTACTCCCCTATAGAATGTCGTTAGAGGCCTGGGACCTTAATTTGGTCCTGGGAACTCTTCAGAAGACGCCTTTCAAACTGATGCAGGACATATTGCTGACAGTTCTGTCTTGGGAAGTCACCTTCTTGTCACAGTGTCGTTTATCAGACGAGTCTTGGAGCTGACTGCTCTGTCCTGTCAAGCTCTTTGTTCCGTTTTCATCTTTTTTTGTCCAACGTGATCTCGTCTTTTAACCTTAATGAAGACATTGTCCTTCCCTCTTTTGGTCCAGCACAAGTACATAGAGTGGAAACAGCTCTTCACGCCCTGCATGTGGTGAGCGCTCTCAGAAGGTAAGTCTCGAGGATGGCGCCCTTCTGTAAGTATCTTCACGGTCACAATAGCCAGAGGAATGCACTAGGCTATTCAGGAGTCCTACCACATCAGAGGTAAGCCTATCCCAGCAGGAATTAAGTCTCTCTCTCTTCTCGATCGCTTATTGAGCCTTCGGCATCAGACGTCGGCAGAACAGGTCTGCAAAGCTGCGACTTGGTCCAGCCTGCACATTTTCTTAAAGCACTTCAGTATTCACACTCGGACTCCTGCACATGCACCCCTTGGCAGACGTATTCTGAAAGCGGTGGTGGCTCTTCTTTAATTAGTTAGTACATGGGGTTCGATCTATTATGTTGTTCCCCACCCAGGGACTGCTTTGGGATGTCCCATGGTCTGTATTGCCCAATGAGGCAAAGGAGAAATAGGGATTTTTGTGTACTCACCGTAAAATCCTTTTCTCTGAGACAATCATTGGGGGACGCAGCACCCACCCTGTTAGCCTTTCGGTTTGTTCTTTTCTTTTGTTTGATGTGTTGTACGCTGATATATTAATGATCTCCTGCTTTTGCACTGAACTGGTTCACTTGGAGCCAGCATGAGGGTGTATACTGCAGGGGAGGAGCTAACTCTTTTTGTCTCAACTTAGTGTCAGCCTCCTAGTGGCAGCAGCATAACACCCCATGGTCTGTGTCCCCCAATGATTGGATTGGAGAAAAGGATTTTACGGTGAGTACACAAAAATCCCTATTTCTCGCCACACCTGTATTACCAAACTATGTGCAAACAATAAACCTTGTGATGGTCTATATGATCCTTCTAATATTGACCATGGTGTAATCCCATCTAAGACATGTACAGTCATGGCCAAAAGTTTTGAGAATGACACAAATATATTTTCACATGATCTGCTGCCCTCTGGTTTTTATGTGTGTGTTTGACAGATGTTTTTTATCACAGACAGAAATATAATTGCAAACATATGAGTAACAAAAGCTTATATTGACAGTTAGAATGAGTTAATGCAGCAAGTCAATATTTGCAGTGTTGACCCTTCTTCTTCAGGACCTCTGCAATTCTCCCTGGCATGCTCTCAATCAACTTCTGGACCAAATCCTGACTGATAGCAGTCCATTCTTGCACAATCAATGCTTTCATTTTGTCAGAATTTTTAGGTTTTTGTTTGTCCACCCGTCTCTTGATGATTGACCACAAGTTCTCAATGGGATTAAGATCTGGGGAGTTTCCAGGCCATGGACCCAAAATCTCTCTTTTATTCCTTGAGCCATTTAGTTATCACCTTTGCTTTATGGCAAGGTGCTCCATCATGCTGGAAAAGGTATTGTTGATCGCCAAACTGCTCTTGGAGGGTTGGGAGAAGTTGCTCTTGGAGGACATTCTGGTACCATTCTTTATTCATGGCTGTGTTTTTAGGCAAGACTGTGAGAGAGCCGATTCCCTTGGCTGAGAAGCAACCCCACACATGAATGGTTTCAGGATGCTTAACAGTTGGCATGAGACAAGACTGGTGGTAGCGCTCACCTTGTCTTCTCCGAATGAGGCGTTTTCCTGATGTCCCAAACAATCGAAAAGGGGATTCATCAGAGAAAATAACTTTACCCCAGTCCTCAGCAGTCCCCTGCCTGTACCTTTTGCAGAATATCAGTCTGTCCATGATGTTTTTTCTGGAGAGAAGTGGCTTCTTTGCTGCCCTCCTTGAGACCAGGCCTTGCTCCAAGAGTCTCCACCTCACAGTGCGTGCAGATGCACTCACACCTGCCTGCTGCCATTCCTGAGCAAGCTCTGCACTGCTGGTAGCCCAATCCCGCAACTGAAACACTTTTAAGACACGGTCCTGGCGCTTGCTGGTCTTTCTTGGGCGCCCTGGAGCCTTTTTGGCAACAATGGAACCTCTCTCCTTGAAGTTCTTGATGATGCGATATATTGTTGACTGAGGTGCAATCTTTCTAGCTGCGATACTCTTCCCTGTTAGGCCATTTTTGTGCATTGCAATGATGACTGCACGTGTTTCTTTAGAGATAACCATGGTTAACAGAAGAGAAACAATGATGCCAAGCACCAGCCTCCTTTTAAAGTGTCCAGTGGTGTCATTCTTACTTAATCATGACAGATTGATCTCCAGCCATGTCCTCATCAACACCCACACCTGTGTTAATGGAGCAATCACTGAAAAGAGGTTAGCTGGTCCTTTTAAGGCAGGGCTGCAATGATGTTGAAAGTGTTTTGGGGGATAAAGTTCATTTTCTAGCCAAATATTGACTTTGCAAGTAATTGCTGTTAAGCTGATCACTCTTTATAACATTCTGGAGTATATGCAAATTGCCATTAGAAAAAGTGAAGCAGTAGACTTTGTAAAAATTAATATTTGTGTCATTCTCAAAACTTTTGTCCATGACTGTATAAGATGAGCTTCTACATTAGCAAGTCTGCCCCTACCTATCCACTGCTTCAAATAACCTATCTGACCGGCCAGATAATACAAAAGTAGGTCAGGTACCGCGTATCCATCCTGGTTTTTGGGTCTCTGTAGTGATCCAATACTTAATTTGGGCCTTGATGATCCCCATAAGAATGTCGCCATCATGCCATGCATTTACCTAAAAAACCCTTTGGGGACTTTAGTTGATGAATGTTCCAACACATACAAACATTTTGGGAGAATTATTTTGATTTAGCCAATTTTGCCCACCACAGACAGGGGAAGCTGAGACCAGCACGCAAATCTTTTCTTCATCATATCATATAAGGGGTATACATTATCCTTAAGGTCCTTAATTGGGTTATGATTACTTATAATGCCTAAGTATTAGAACTTTTGTACTACTTGCAATCCAAACATCACAGGTTCAGCCATATTTTCCATAAGTGGCATGACCACAGATTTGCTCCAATTAATTTTGAGACCCGACAATTCCCCAAAATAGTTAATGAGGTCAATTGCTGTCGGGAGGGATTGCTCCACTTTATTTAGGAAGAGTACCAGGTCATCCGCATATAATTCCACCTTGCCTATTCTTGAATTTATATTGATGCCCTCTACAAAAGGGTCCTGCCTGATCTTAAGAGCAATAGGTTCTATTGCCAGAGCGAAGAGCATCGGGGACAGAGGGAAGCCTTGTCTGGTTCCTCTACCTAGGTAAAAGTATTCCGACAATATTCCATTTACAAGGATATTAGCTCTTGGCATACAGTAAAGAAACTTAATCCAATTACAAAATTTGTCAGAGAAACCAAATTTCAGAAGCACATATTGCAAAAATCTCCACTCCAAGGAATCGAAAGACTTTGCCGTGTCTAAAGAAGCTATCGCCCAAGGCTCCCCATATTTGTGACCTATCTGTGTTAGCACCTGAACTCTTCTAATATTAGAGGAGGTGGACCTTCCTGGCATGAAGCTGGATTAATCCTCATGTATAATGCTTAATATTACTGTTTTCAATCTGTTAGCTATAAGTTTCATATTTTGTAATTCGTATTAAGTAAGGATATAGGGCGATAAGAACCACACTCCTCAGCATGTTTATCTGGCTTTGGAATTACCACTAAAGTGGCATCATAAAAGGATTGAAGAAGCAATTGCCTTGTAAGTGCTTCAGAAAGGGTTTGCAGAAGAGCCGGGCCAATTTGATCTATATATTGTTTGTATAACTCTATGGGCATGCCATCAGGCCCCGAAGCCTTCCCATTAGAGAGAAACATAACTGCTTCCCGTATTTCTTCCAAGGTGATATCCCTATCCAAGAATGCCTGGTCTTCACAAGAAAGTAGGGAAATTCAATCTGGCCCAAATATTCATCAATTTCTTCTATAGTGTGGTTCAGTTGGGAAATACACAGCTCTCTACAGTATTCTTCAAATCTACCTGCAATTTGATCTGATTTAAGCAGCGGAGTTCCCTCTCTAGCATTTATGGCCAAAATTGATGGGGACATTTGATTTTGTTGGGACTATATATGCCAAAAATGTACTTGATTGGTTACCTAGTTCAAAATAAGTCTGTTAAGAGAAAAAAGTTTTCTCTGCGCTTTTTCTTGTAAATGAATCAGATATTCCCTCCCTTTCCCGAGCCAATTAAGTAAAGAGCTATCGGAAGGATTTATATACTCAGCTTCTAGCGATTTACATTCCTCTGCAAGCTTCTGTTCCCCAATAGAGAACTCCCTTTGAATATACAAGATTGTGGACCTAACACATTCAGTTCTCATTATTAAACAACTTAATTAATGGACATCCATGGTTTCATTTCTTGGTCTGTAAGGATTGGATAGGTTGTTACTAGCGATGAGCAGACTGTTGGGTGTCTGGGTCCGTCGTGTTCGACCAAACTTTCTAAAAAAAATTTGGTTTGGATACCAGAACGGTACCCAAATTTGATCCAGAAACCCTTTCAAGAGAATAGGGGGCTGAACATTCAGCAGTTCCCACGCTGTCATCTGTATGACAGCATGGGAAACACCTACTCTGATCAGCAGTAACCTTGCTGAAGTCACCACTGGTCACAGCCGCTGGGTATCTCGGTTACCACACTTTCACACAGAGGACAGCATGTGAGCCAACCGTTGTGTCCGGCAGTGAAAAGGTTATCGCTGGTCAGGCGTCGATTGATGACTACTGTCATTAGTGTCACCTGCTCTCGCTGACAGCAGCAAGAGCAGGTGACGCTGATGACAGTACTCACCAGCTGACACCTGTGCATAGTGGCAGCTTTACTGCTTTCAACAGGCAGAGGAGACTAAGAAGATGGACGTGGAATTGGGATTATTTTGTGGGATCATTCCATTAATAAATGGGTATATGAGGCATGGGGGAGTCTTTATTCAAATACATTTTTTTTCTGTGTGTTTTTTACTACTAGGTTAGTAATGGGGGTGACTGACACCTCTCCATTACTAATCCCGAAAACAATTACCCCCGTACCAAGGCAATCAGGAAGAGCTAAAGCTAAACACCAGAATTGGCACATTAAATATGATGCACCACTTCTCAAGCGGCTGCAGGCTGATATTTGTAGGTTGGAAATAGCCCAAAAACCATGGGCATTCCCAGCCTATTAATATAAGACTGCAGCTGTCTGCTTTCCCTTCACTGGTTATTAAAAATAGGAGGGCCCCACGACTCTTTTTGCATTTCACTTCATCAGATAAACTGCAGTAACCTTACCGACGTCACCATTTGCAGCATGAGAAATTTTTCAGGCTGCGAGCAGTGAAGTCAGTAAGGTTACCGCAGTTCATCGGCTTTGAACGGCGATAATCTTACTGATGTCAGTGCTAGTTGCAGCAGCCGGATTCACATGCTTATGTTAGTGTGTTCAGACAGCCATGCTGACAATTCATTTTACTGAGGTCATCGCTCAGCACTGCATTTGGATGTAGCAGAGTCGGGGATCTTTGTGGGATGTTCAATGGATTTACGGCGAACCCCTTTGGATTATTTTATTTTTTAAATGTATTAAATTGGTAACAGAGGGTTGGGGAATGTTTTTTACAATTACAGGACTTTTCTTTGTGTGTGTATTTATTGCTTTTGACTACAGTGTTAGTAATGGGGGTGTGTTATAAATGCCTCTCCATTACTAACTTCTTGGCTTGATGTCAACAGACATTACACAGCTGACATCAACCTCAAAATATTTCCTCACTTGCCAAGGCACTAGGGCAAGTGGGAAGAGCCAGGCAAAGAACCAGAATTGGCACATCTAATGGATGCGTCTTTTCTGGAGCGGTTGCAGGCTGCTATTTTTAGGCTGGGGAGTGCCAAATATCCATAGATATTCCCAGCCTGAGAATACTAGCCCTCAGCTGTCTGCTGTACCTGTGCTTGTTATAAAAAAAATAGAGGGGACTCCATGTGGACGTTTGTTTTTAAATTTATTTATCAAACATTTTCTGAGCCATCACTGGAAAGCCATAAGATACTTACACTATGGAAGCCTGGTATAGTATCTGCGCCATATTCAGTCTGTATGATAGGTTTCTGGTATTTGTCATACCAGCTGTCAAACTGGTTATTTAGCTGGAGCTGAATTACTTCCAGATGACCAGGGTCATGGTACCAGGAGAAATAGCTATTGACACAGATCACATCCACATATGGAGCCTAGACATATATAAATGTACAACAAAAACATCATGTTATTTTGCACTGCAGTGAAAAAACAGGCAGAAATTCCCTAAAATACATTTGGATTTTCCTGGTCATTATTCTGGCATTTCAGGGGACAATTATCATGAAATGTGAATAACTCACATACTGTATCTGTTCATTTTACAGAAGGGCTGCTGGACATACAGAATATAAACTAATGACATTTCCGAATGCCCTCCATTACAAATGTACACTATATGGACAAAAGTACTGAAACACACCTCAATCATTAAATGTAGGTTTCTGATTCAGCCCCATTGATGCAGGAGTATATAATACAGCCCCCAGCCATTTTATTGATTTATATTTTAATAAGATAAGGGAAGGTGAGAATGGGGCAACATAGGAGAAAAAAAATTGGGAAATTAGGGGAGGGAATATATATATGGGGAAATGATACAGAAAGCAGAATACATAAGTTGAATCAATCAGCATAAGAAACATTTTTTTTAAACAATCAGAATATACAGTTAACATCAGACCAGTTTACAGATATTTGTGAAAGATTAGCTGGTTCTAAAAAGCTCACTAAACTTGAGCAGTGTACTGTAATAAACATCACTGTTGTAACAAGTTTGTTCTTGAAACTTATTTATATTCCACAATCAACTGTGAGCACTAGAATTGAGCGAAACAGGTCGGTCAGATTCAAAAGTCGCCAATTTTAGCCAAAGTCGGGTTTCGTTGGCCAAAACCTGAGCATAGCGTGCAGTCGGCCGAGCGGTCGTCGACCTGAGCGCCCAAGTCGGATTTCCCCAAATGCTTGCAGGCGCCTTTTTTTCACCAATGAGTAAGAGCGTACACTGTGGGCAACGAGATGACATGTGCAGCGGTGCCGCGCAGCTTTGAGCGGCGCGGGATTCAAATCCCCCGCCAAAGCCGCGCTGGCACCGCTCATTGGCTGAGCCGCCCGCCGGCTCAGCCAATGAGCGGTGCCGGCGTGGCTTTGGCGGGGGATTTGAATCCCGCGCCTCTCAAAGCCGCGTGGCACCGTCCGCCGGCTCGGAAAATGGGCACTGTAGGTGAGTTTACTGTCCTCCACTCCCTGCCGACTTTTATTCCCCATTGACTTGCATTGGGGTCGGATTTTCGACTCCGACCTGACCATTTCCTTTAGTCGGCAGACTTCGTTCGACTCGACTTTTGAGAAAGTCGGGTTTCACGAAACCCGTCTCGACCCGAAAAAAGGCAAAGTCGCTCATCTCTAGTGAGCACTATTATTGAAATGTAAAAGTATTTAGGAACCACAGCAGCTCAGTCAAACATGTGGGTGAGAACAAAGTTACAAACAGGGGTTACCGAGTCCTGAGGAGAATAGCGCATGGGTGTCAAGCAGCTGCACACAAGCCTTACATCACCAAGCATAATGCCAAGCATCACATGGAATGGTGTAAAGAATATCCCCAATGGACTTTGGAGCAGTGGAAATGTGTTCTCTATAGTGGAGATCTCTATTTGGAAGTCTGGTGAATAGGTCTCGGTTTTGCAAGTACAAGGAGGCCATTACCTGTCTGACTGTAGTGTACTAAGTGTTAAGTATGGTGGAGGGTAATAATGCTGTCAGGTTGTTTTCCATGGATTGGCCTAGGCCCTTTAGTTCCAGTAAAAAGAAATCTTAGTGCTTCAGCATACCAGGATATTTTGGACAATTGCATATTTCAAACTTCGAAAGGAACAGTTTGGGGAAGGCCCTTTTCTGTTGCAGCATGACTGTGCTCCAGTGCACAAAGAAGGTCCATAATGACATGGTTGGGACACACTGGTGTAGAAGACCATGAGTCACCCGCACAGAGCCCTTATCTCTTCTGCATTGTACACCTTGGGGAAGAACTAGAATGGAGACTGGGTACCTGGACCTCTCATCCAACATCAGTGTTTGACCTCACAAATGCTGTTCTGGATGAATGAGCAGAAATTTTCAAACACACAAATGTAGTAGATAGCATTCCCAGAAGAGCAGAAGCTGTACTAGCTGCAAAGAGGACCAAATCCAGGTTTTTGCTATGTAATCTTGTAATCTGAGAGCAACACAATGTAGGAAAAGAGACTTTGATTCCAATGATGTATCATTGTTTACTGGGTGCAGTAGTTGTGACAAAATCAGCGTTTTTAGATGTAGCAGAGCTCAGAAAGCTAACCCCGCCAACACCACTGATTATCAACTTACTGTCACTATACAATGTGCACAGAAAGCTGCTAAATCACTGCTGGGGTTGGTCTAGTCGATAAAACACTCATTGTATTGAAACAACAGCACACAGCCTAATAAGTAACATATTGCTGAAGTCAGTGTCTCAGCCCCTACTCATTCTCGCTCTCAGATTACATAGCACAAAGCTGCAAAAAGATTCCCTTTAATGACTGAATTTAGAATAGCATGAAAAATGCTAAAATACTTACAGACAGGGCAGTCCGGTCTGATGAGCCTCTGTGGTCTTGATCTGGCGCCTTTTCTCTTCTTGCCAATGTCGTCCGCCTCTGCTTCATGTGGGTCACGCGTCCTACGTTATCTACACAGTGTTCTCCATCGCGCTCCTGCGCAGGTGCACTTCTATGTGGCCTGCGGAGGGCAGAGCAAAGTACTGTAGTGTGCATGCGCCGGCTTAACTTCTGAATCATCTTTGGCCTTTCCGGACACATGCAAGCACTAAAGTACTTTGCTCTCCGTTGGCAGGCCAGATAGTAGTGTGCATGCGCAAGAGAGTTACAGATGACACTGTGTGGATGACGCAGGATGAGTCATGTTCATGAAGCGGGGAAAGGAGGACGATGATCGCACGAAGAAAGGAGGAGCCTGGATCAAGACCAGAGATGCCCATCGGAACAGACTTCACCGTCTAAGTATAATAATAGCTCATTTTTGGGATCTGCAGACAGGATTGGTGATTTTTTTTTTTTTACAGCATTCTACTATGCTGTAAAAAAAAAGGCCCTAAAAGGGTTCCCTTTAATTTTTAGGGTATCCCAGTACTTTTATCCATGCAGTATATCTCTCTGGCTTTTTTTCATGTAATCTCATCACCATGTAAATTCTGTAAATTGTGATAAAGGTAAAACAACTTACACCTTGGTCCCTCTCAAAGTTTGCATTGCTGACGTAAGTTACTGGTCTAGTGCTATCCAAATCTTTAGTGTTAGAGATGATTGTTCTGTGGAAGTATAAATAAATAAAAAAAAAAAAAAAAGAATTTATCAAAATATAAGCTGGGTGATATTAGCAAAGTTTTAAAAAAAAACATTTTAGGTACTCATGGTAAAATCTCTCTCTCTCGGAGCCTTCATTGGGGGACACAGGAGACCATGGGTGAATGCTGCTGCCACAAGGGGGCTGTCACTAGGTATAAAAAGTTATTTCCTCCTCAGCAGGGTACACCCACCAACTGGCACAAAGCTATTCATTAAGTGAGGAAGGAGTAGGAGAAGCAACAAGAAAACAACTTCAAACAGGCCCAACATTGGCACAAGAAAGGGCGGGGGCTGTGTTCCGCCCAATGAAGGCTCAGAGATAAATTTTACTGTTAGGACCCCAAATCCTTTTTTCTCTTCTCGCTTCATTTGTGGACAAAGGAGATCATGGGACGTCCAAAGCAGTTCCAAGGGTGGGAGAAAAGGCAGAACGTCAAGATCAGGTCTGAGTTCGGGCAACTGGCGTCGTCGACTACAGAAAGCAACGAGTCACGGAATAAAAGAAAGCCGTCTACTCTAGGAGAGTTCCCAGGTGAAGGCAACCCGTCATGCGGAAGAAAATGTATTTAATCTGGATCGGGACGGTTTGCTCTGTCAACCTCGTGGCCGCTGGAAAGTGGCTAGCTTAAAGGAGGGTCTCTTCCTCTCCTCGTGAGAAGGCAACCGGTCCCGATGTTTAGATGTCCCCGAGGACAAGAAGAGTAAAACTGTTTGGTGCGCTTCCTGGTAGGAGAGAACTTGAGTCTCGGCTGCGGAAGAGAGATGCTCTTTCTGCTGGTATCATCGGTGATGATCTGATCCAGTCTGGTTCTGAACAGGAGGGAGGCTCTGGAAGGTAAAGCTGGTGAGGAATTTCTTAGAGGCTGTGTCTGCATTCCAAGCCTTGAGCCATAGGACTTTGCATATGGCCACGATGTTCCTGGAAACCAGCGCCAATCAACCAGCGTCTAGAGACAAGGAGAGAAGAAATATAATGACCTGAGCAATTTGATCTGTGAGATCAGCTAGCTCTCGAGACAGAGCACCCGAAAGGTTACCCTGACGAAGGAGCTACGCCCAGGTGGAGACAGATTTGGAGACACAGGTGGAGGCAAAGGCAGGGCAGAGAGTTGCACCCGTGGCCTCGAAGGCAGACTGGGCTAGACATTTGATATGTCTGTGGGTAAGGTACTTGAGAGAGAAAAGGGAGAATCGTGTTGGAGGACAACCAGGATACCGGTCGGCCCACAACAGGGAACCGGGCCCAAGTTTTGAGTAGGCCGGAGGGAAAGGGATACAAAATATCCATGTCTCCATTGAAACAGTCTTACCGGATGCTCCCACTCCTTGGAGAATATCTCGTCAAACTCCTTGTGGTTGGAGAACACCTGCGGGGGGAGTTTCACCTTCTTGAAGAATACTGTCAGCTCCGAGGGCAGTATGACCTCATTTTTGATATTGAGAGTCTGATTCACAGTTAGTATCAGACTGTCTACCATGTCCTGAAGCTTGGAAGCCTGGTCAGAATCGAGTTCAAAGTCCAAATCAGAGCAAAGATTGGGCCCAAGGATTGCCTGGTGAGATAAGGAGAGGAGGAACGCGAGACCAAAGAAATCCTGGAGGATGTGGAAGGTGAGGGAGATCTAAAGGAGGAGCTGGATTTCACCCGTTTCTTCGATCGTATATGCGATCTGCCAAATAGTTACATGAATCCGATCTGATCCGGGGAGCGCTTGGGAGTACCAGAGGCGGCTGATGGTTTAGGCAGACGTACAATGACCGTGACCAAGGTCTGTGAAACCATGGTTAGGTTAGCTACTCACTAATAGAGAGGAAGCCCAGCTGGCAAACAGACTCAGGAGAAGTGGGGAGCTGCACTGTGGACGGAGAAAAAAAGATGCAACTCCCGCACCGACAAAAAGAATGGTGAGCCCCGTGTTAGGGACAGAGAGCCACTTGATGGAGGGTCGTAGTAAAGACTAATCCTTTGCGCAGGGAACTAGTCTGATGACTGTCAGGAGCACCCCCTGCTGGCGACCACCTGGAGAAAACGACAGTACCTGGTCCGGATGCGGTCTCGACTCCTTCACAAAAAGAATGACGGCCTTCAGGAGCCCTGGGTATGAGAGTCACTGGGAATCGGTCTTGTCTTAACCCCTGCGCAATCTCGTTATGGTGGATAATCGAACTGGGAATAAATGGCAAGGACTGTCCACCTGGATGCCCCGAAACAAACTTGATATGCTACGAGGGTAAGGTCCTGCCACATAGACCAGAGAGGGTTCGATGTAGATCAGACCACACTGTTCTCTAAGACTATAAAAGTGAGGAGACAGAGTGAGCACTCCTGTTTCCCATGGTCACAAGCTGAATCTGAAAGAAAAACGGGAAAAGAATAATAAAAAAACAAGAAAACCCTAAAGGTAGAAATGGGTCTGGGAGCAGACCCGTATCTGTCTCCTACTGACACAAAGATAAACTGGAAAGCTTCGTGCCAGTTGGTGCCTGTATCCTACTGAGGCGGAGCTAACTTTTTTGCCTAGTGTCAGCAACAAACACCCATGATCTCCTGTGTCCCCCAATGATGCGACAAAGAAATTAAGTTCATCACAATGAGCTGTTACTTTGATCCTAGTGAAATAATTGTAGTTCTGAGAAACAAACTCTGCAGACACTTAATATATATGAAGACTGCCAATATGTGACACGGTCATAATTACTCTGTATACCCTGTGCGAATCAGTGGTCACGTGCAATTTTCTTTCTTGTGGTCATGTGCTGAATAGACACACGCTTCTCTCAATTCTCTTCTACTGTGAGAAGCCTGATGTGACTAGTCAGCATGTGACTGCAAGTATGCAAATCTCATACAGTCATGGACGAAAGTGTTGCCACTCTTGTAATTGTTCCAGAAAATTAAGTGTTTTTCACAGAAAAGTATTGCAATTACACTGGTTTATTTCCTTTGTGTGTATTGGACACCACAGAAAAAAAAAGAAAAGCAAACTGGACATAAATTTCATACAAGACCCCAAAACTGGTCAGGACAAAATGGTTTTAACCTTTCCAAAATTGTGGGTAAACAACTTTGTTTTAAACATGTGATGCTCGTTCAAACTCACCTGTGGCAATTGGGGTGCCGGAAAAAACGGAAGGCTCTGCACCCACCGAGTT
>VIAB01001930.1:55831-69521 GCA_009801035.1 Oophaga pumilio | reverse complement strand
TTCTCCTGAGTACACCGATACCCCATGTGTGGAGGAAGCCCAATTTAGGCGCACGGCAGTGCTCGGAAGGGAAGGCGCATCATTTGAGGTTTTGAATGTCAAATTGGCTCGAATCGAGAGCGGACGCCATGTCGCATTTGGAGAGCCCCTGATGTACCTAAGCAGTGAAAACCCCCTATAAGTGACCCCATTTTCGAAACTAGACCCCCCAAGGAACTTTTCTAGATGTGTAGTGAGAACTCTGAACCTGCAAGGGCTTTACAGAAGATTATAACATAGAGCCGTAAAATTAAAAAATCATATTTTTTTCCACAAAAATGATCTTTTCACCCCAATTTTTATTTTCCCAAGGGTAACAGCACCCTAAAAGTTATTGTGCAATTTGTCCCGAGTACGCCGATACCCCATATTTGGGGGTAAACCACTGTTTGGGCGCATGGCAGACCTCGGAAGGGAATTGAGATCGGATGCCATGTCGCGTTTGGAGAGCCCCTGATGTGCCTAAACAGTGGAAACCTCCCAATTCTAACTCCAACCCTAACGCCAACACACCCCTAACCCTAATCCCAACCCTAAACATAACCCTAACCACAAACCTAACCCTAACACACCCCTAACCCTAATCCTAACTTTAGCCCCAACCCTAATCCTAACTTTAGCCCTAACCCTAACTTTATCCCCCAGCCTAACCCTAACTTTAGCCCCAACCCTAACGGGAAAATGGAAATACATTTTTTTATTTTATTATTTTTCCCTAAACTAAGGGGGTGATAAAGGGGGGTTTGATTTACTATTTATAGCGGGTTTTTATGTTTGGCTGCTGTAACACGCTAAAAGACGCTTTTTATTGCAAAAAATAGTTTTTGCATCACCACATTTTGAGAGCTATAATTTTTCCATATTTTGGTCCAAAGTCATATGAGGTCTTGTTTTTTGCCGGACGAGTTGACATTTTTATTGGTACCATTTTCGGGCACATGACATTTTTTGATCGCTTTCTATTCTGATTTTTGTGGAGGCAAAATGAACAAAAACCAGCAATTCAGGAATTGTTTTTTTTTTCTCTGTTCTGCGTGTGGTAAAATTGATAAGGCAGTTTTATTATTTGGGTTAATATGATTACAGCGATACCTCATTTGTATTTTTTTATGTTTTGGCGCTTTTACACAATAAAACCTTTTATAGAAAAAATAATTATTTTTCCATCGCTTTATTCTGAGAGCTGTAACTTTTTTATTTTTCCGCTGATGGAGCTTTATGGTAGATTGTTTTTTTGCGGGACAAGATGGTGTTTTCAGTGATACTATTTTTATTTATATTTATCTTTTTGATAGCGTTTTGTTCCACTTTTTCCAAGCAATATAATGATAAAGCATCATTTTATTTTTTTTTACGGCGTTCACTGATGGGGTTAACTAGTGTGATACATTTATAGATCGGATTTTTACTTTTTACGGACACGGCGATTCCAAACGTGTACTTTTTTTGATTATTTTTTTTTTTTACATAAAAATGTGTATTTATTAGGGGAATTTTTTATTATTATTATTAATATTTTTTAATTTTTTTTTTTTTTTTACCTAGTCACTTTATGGGACTTTCACTTTTTGACTTTTGATTGATGGTATAATACATTGCAATGCTCCAGCATTGCAATGTATTATACCTATGCAGAAAGCTTCTGAGGCCATGCTGTGAGCATGGTCTCAGAGTCTTTCCGTAGCTGGATGACCCGGGGTCTTCATGGCAGATATCGGGCCCCACGATAACGTTGCTTGGAAGCCGATCAGAAGGCAGAGAGAGCCCCCGACCCTCTGCCTCCTTCCTGAACGCTGCGATTGCGCTCGATTGCAGCAATCAGAGGGTTAAGGGCCAGGGGCGGCGCGGACACCGCTCCTGGCTGTTAGTGCAGGAAGCTCAGCCACCGGCAGCGCTGAGCTCCTGCACTGACCGGGCGAGAGATGCTGAAATTTCAGCATTTTCTGCCCGATCATGCTCTGATCGGTCAGTCAGATGGACTGACCAATCACAGCGATCTTGGTGCGTGGACCGACGGCATGGGTCCCGCACTTCTTGCCGTGCATGTCACTGAACGAACACTGCATGTTTACAAGCAGTGGTAGTTCAAAGGCATGACGGACACAGTCCATCATGGTGCGGGAACCTACACCTGGCCATGACTGACTGTGTATGTCAATGGACATTAAGGGTGTGGCATGGCGACTGGTTATGTGATGTGATGGATGGACGGTATGTATCGCAGAGGTGGGTGGCTCTGTGATGGAAGCCTGGGCATGCTTTGCTCAGCAGATCTACTGCTGAGGGTTTTTGCTATACACTGGGAGGCTTCCAGGTGACTTGGAGAGATGGGTGGGTCAAGTCACCTACAAACACACCCAAGGGGTGTGTCTCTGAATACCCAAGATGAAGCCTGTATGTGGTTGTGAGTTTGAGGACCTGTGATGAGGTCATAACCATGTGACCTGACCATGTGATCCATACCTCACCTGTGGGTGGGGTTACAGCTATATAACAGAGGTGTGTTTGGCACACGAGAGAGTGTTTTGGGAGTCTGCCAGTGTGGACAGACTTCCATGGGTCCAGGCTGGACACTACAGAGGTCTCGGGGTTTCAAGAGAGGAAGAAGCCTTTCTATGTCTTTGGCTTCAGATAGAGCCTGAGTGCTGGACATTGCACAAGCCTGTGTGCCCACAGGACTAGGAGAGCAGAGCTCTGATATGGACATCGTTACTGTGTCTGCATGATATAAAGACTGTTTACCTTTCTTTTACTGATTTGATGGTTTATGAAGCCAATAAACCCACATGGACACTAAAGAGAATGTGCCTCCTGTCTCCTCCTACGCAGCCAAGCGAGTACGATCCTTACAATTGGTGGAGAATGCGGGCAATGGTCCAAGGAGATCATGTTGCAGTGCTGGGAATCAGGAGCCAGAGGAGGAATGGACGGTCTTGAAAACCGTGAGTGTTATATTGACCGGGGTCAGTGAGAAATGTTTATTGGAGACCTCTGCGGATAGGAGGGATCCGGGAACCTGCGTGGCCAACAGGTAACGGAAGAGAATCCGTGTTGTACAGACCGAGGTCAAGAATAGACTATATATTAACGTTTGTGGGATGCCTCTGAGAGGAAGAGGTGTCCGGAAACCTGTGTGGCCGAGTGGGTAACAGACAGGAGTCTTTGTTGGGCTGACCGGGGTCAGTGAGAGACTGTTTTTATTTTCTTATAAGACACGTGTGAGGTGTTTGCTGTGGCTCGGCGGGGTCACGAAGTTTTGTTTTTTTTTTGTCTCAACTTGCTGTGGCGCGGCGGGGCCACGAAGGGGACAAGTGGCTGGCTGTGGATCGGTGGGTCCACGAAGTCTGCGGTGCGAGGCTGTGCAGGGACTTGCGGCAGTGGGAGCTGCAGTGGCAAGTTACAGCAAGAGGTTCTGCAGCAGCAGGAGCTGCAGTGGCAGCAGCGGCTTGTGGGCAGCAGCCGGAGGTGCCGGATGTTGTGGCTACAGCAGGAGTTGTGGCAGTGCCAGTAGGAGCTGGTGAGGTGCTATAAGGACATCAGAGGACCAGAGCGGGCAACCTCTTAAAGGAACAGTACCAGCCCCATAGAGACATAAGGGTCTGTGCGAACTGGGGCCTGGGAGAGCAGTGGGGGAGTCCACAGTGTGTACCCCAGAGAGTGGTGGTGTCCCTAAAAGGGGTGAAGTCCCAAAAGGGGGCGGTGACCCAAAACAGGGATGGTTGCCAAAAACGGGGTGGAGCACCAAAAGGGGGCGATAATCCAATCAGGGATGGGTGCCCAAAAGGGGGTGATATCCCAAATTGGAGCAGTTGCCCAAAAGGGGGCAGAGTCCCAAAGGGGGCGGTAACCCAAATTGGGGTGGTGGCAAAAAAAGAGGCGGTGGCGAATAAGCCAATGGACTTTTGCCGGGTTCAGTGTTCGAACAACGCATGTCCAGGATGTTGTACTGACTTTCCATCTGACAAGGTGTCACAGAGCTGTTCTGTAGAAGTCAATGGAGAGTGTGTAATTGGACTTCTAGACTCAGGGAGCCTGGTGACACTGGTGAGCGCCATACTCCCTGTCTATCTGATTCCCGGAAGGAAGGTGGAAGTCCACTGTGTTCATGGGGTCGCTAGGGATTATCCGGTGTCCAGGGTAATCATTGAGACGCCTGCTATTATTTCCAGCCATGATGTTCCTGTAATCCCAGACTTGCCATACCCTATAGTAATAGGCCAGGACTATGAACGATTTTGGGATTTGTGGGAGGAAAGGGGAGTGTGATTGCTCAGAAGGGAGCTGGAATGACCCTAAGGGAGCCCCACCACAGCAGGCGGCTGTAGTGGTTCCTGGTGGGGTGATGTGTAAAAAGGAGGTAACACCATCGAAGGTCGAGGGTCCAGAGTTCCGGGTGACTGAAAGAAAGTGTGAGTCTGACCAACTTGGGGACTTAGCTGGGGTGACCAAACGTGGGACCGTGAGAAACGGGGTAGCTCCAGAAAAGGGGTCCGACACCTGTCTAAGTGGGGACGTGCTGTTCCAGGATGACAGGTGGAGTGGGAGTGACTCCTATGCAGACTGTGACTCAAACGCAAGGGAAAGCGAGTGCAGCAAGGTGGAGCCGAGTAAAAATGGCAGATCTTCCTCTCGCCGTAGGGGCCGCGGAAAGGCAGGACAGGTTACACCCTCTAAGAAGAGAAATGATGAGGAAGAGTCAAGGTCAGGTACAGATCAGGTTACTGTCCTTGATAAGGAGGCCATTTTATTGCTGAAAAATCCCAGCCCAGAGGTAGGGCTGGAATTAGAACAGACCTGTAGTAGATCCTCATCTGCAATGCCTGGAAAGAGTGAAATGGCTCAGTATGATGAAGGCTCCAGAGTACCAGATGCTGAAGAGCAGGAGTTCTCTGAAGTTACCGACAGTCGAGAGAAAGTTGAACCAGCGGATGCTGGAACAGGTGAAGCTCTGAAGAGGCAGAGTATGGATGGGCAAGAGAGCCCATCTGAAAATTTAATTAAAGAAGAGATGGTGCGACATGTGCTGGCTAAAAGAGACCAGGACCATGAGATAGAGCTGCTTAAAGAGACAGTGAAAGAGACAGTCAAGCGAGAAAGGGTCCTAACACAAGGGATTGAGCACAGAGTGGATGAGCTGGAGAAGGAAGTCTCTAAGCTCAGAGGTCATCTGTCAGCGTGTCAGACTATGAACAGGGCCCTAATGAAAGATACGGAGGTGCTCAGAGAGGCCCAAGAGAAGCATCAGCAGGAGCTTCTCCAGAGAGAGGATGACTGTCGCTGCTTGGCAGAGGAGCTAGATAAAGTTCTACGAGAGCTCAAGATAGAGAAGGAGGCTAATGCCCAGCTCCAGAAATCCACGAGTGATCGGGAAATCGAACTGTTGCGCACTCCCGATCTGATCGCAATAAAGGAGAGAGAGCTGGAGAGGTTGACCAAAGAAGGGGCCTCGACGGAGAAAGAAATCCAGCAAGGGAAGAGCCACGCAGATGGCCACACAAGGGAGATCAATGTCTTGGAAAACTACACTGACTCTCAGGACGAGGAGGTCCAACAGTCTGTCCAAGAAGGTGAGACTTTGGTTTTCAAGTGCGTAATAGCGATACCCGAAGACATGCGAGAAGCGTGTGCCAGTGAGGATGTGCATGAGGCCTTTAGAAAGGCGGTAGAAGCATGTAGTGTGAACTGGGCACCAGAGACGAAACAGTTGGTCATACTGTCGACTAGGGAAGTCACAATGAAGCGGGTGGCTGTCCTGAGAGATGTGCATCTACAATGCCTCCGAACGAAACAGATGATCATGTTGAGAAATAAGGAAGCCGCTCGACGTCTGGAGCAAGCAAGAAAAGCTCAAAGTCGCCTTGGATTGGTGGAAGACATAGTTCAAGTGCCCAGCGGTCTGGTGAGGAAAGTCATCGGGAGACTTGGGAAAGTGATGCAGGAGATGGTAAATAGGTCCGGCGTGATGAGAGTGAGGATTCCAGCTGATGACGAAGCCTAGGTCATGGGTGTAGATGGGATCGTTCCATTCCTCATTGTTGGATCCATGGAGAGCCTTGGGAATATCCGGATGCTCCTGGAGTATCGCGTGTCGTACCTGAAAGAAGTAGAGCAGCTAAGACTTGAGGAGAAGGAGCAGATCAACAGAGAGCTGCAGGAAAAGAGGAGAAATGGCCAGCAGAGAGATAACAGAATGTGACCTGATGAAAGAGGTAGAAGCAGTGAGGCCTCAGTTAGCTCAGGGCTAAGTTACCTAAGCAGGAGACCCTGTAGTGGACGAAATGACAGAGTCAGACCAGACAGAACGTATGGGTGCAAGGGAATTGCGACGCAGTACTGACTGCTGGGGATGCGGGTGGTCTGAAAAGGGGGCATGGCTATCAAAGGACGTGATGGAGTCGGATGACGGACGCCTGCAAAAGGGTTCAGTAGCAGGGCCCGACTTTGACAGACGGTTTAACTGTCAGAGACTACCGAGAAGAGTCTCTGGTCGTGTAATAGAAAGTGCCAAGCCCCACGGCTTTAGGCAGAGTGGGGGGGAATATGTGGCATGGCGACTGGTTATGTGATGGATGGACGGTATGTATCGCAGAGGTGGGTGGCCCTGTGATGGAAGCCTGGGCGTGTTTTTCTCAGCAGATCTACTGCTGAGGGTTTTTGCTATACATTGGGAGGCTTCCAGGTGACTTGGAGAGATGGGTGGGTCCAGTCACCTACAAACCCACCCAAGGGGTGTGTCTCTGAATACCCACGATGAAGCCTGTATTTGGTTGTGAGTTTGAGGACCTGTGATGAGGTCATAACCATGTGACCTGACCATGTGATCCATACCTCACCTGTGGGTGGGGTTACAGCTATGTAACAGAGGTGTGTTTGGCACATGAGAGAGTGTTTTGGGAGTCTGTCAGTGTGGACAGACTTCCATGGGTCCAGGCTGGACACTACAGAGTGGTCTCGGTGTTTCAAGAGAGGAAGAAGCCTTTCTATGTCTTTGGCTTCAGATAGAGCCTGAGTGTTGGACATTGCACAAGCCTGTGTGCCTACAGGACTAGGAGAGCAGAGCTCTGATATGGACATCATTACTGTGTCTGCATGATATAAAGACTGATTTCCTTTCTTTTGCTGATTTAATGGTGTATGAAGCCAATAAACCCACATGGACACTGAAGAGAACGTGTCTCCTGTCTCCTCCTACACAGCCAAGTGAGTACGATCCTTACAAGGAGTTAAACAAGGGGTATCAATTTTTATCACGTGTGTATATCACCACGGCTCCGACAACTAATCGCACTGGTACAGAGGCAGTACCTGTGCAATTAAGACGTATATAGTACTGTGCAAGCATTTTAGGCAGTTATGAGAAAAAAAATGCTTTCAAAAATAAAAAAAAAATGCTAAGTTTATTTTTAGCAATGAAAAAATGCCAAGTGAATGAACAAAAAAAGATCAATATTTGGTGTGAGCGCCCTTTGCCTTCAAAACAGCCTCAATTCATCAATTCTTCTATTTACAATTGCATACAGTTTCTGAAGGAACTCGGCAGGGAGGTTGTTCCAAACATTATGGAGAACTAACCACAGATCTTCTGTGGATATAGACTTTCACAGATCTTTCTGTATCTTAACGTAATCCCACAGAGACTCAATGTTGATATCAGTGTTCTGTGGGGACACAATCTCTTCCAGGACTTCTTGTTCTTATCCATTGTCTTAATGACAATGGCTGTTTGTTTTGGGGTCCTTGTCCTGAGAAACTTTTGGAGCCAATCAGATGGCTCCTTTTTAGTATTGTATGACGGAGAAGCATCTGCCAGTATTTCTCAGTACTGAGTACCCCATTAATCCTGATCAAAACACCAACTTCATTTGCGGAAATGCAACGCAACATTTGGAAGGAAACTCGCTCATGCTTCACTATTGCCTGCAACCACTTATTATTGTAACGCTCCCAGTTATTTGGAAAACAGACTGCCTTCTGTCACAGCCAAATATTTCACATTTCGACTGCTCAGTTCAGAGGACCTACTGCCATTTTTCTGCATCCTGATTCCTATATTTTTGTATATACTTGATCAACTTGGCCTTGTTTCAATGTCAAAAGTATGGATTTTTGGCTGAAATACTTTAATGATGACTAATTCTAGACAGAATTATCTGAACAGTAGATGGGTGTAGCTGGGTCCCACTGTTTGCTGCCAGTGCTGAGTGGATGGCACTACTGAATATATTTTAATATTGAAGGGAAGTAGGCATGATGTCTCTGTAGCAGACCACTGTGTACCTTTTCCTAGTGCTTTTTCAAAAAAGCTTGAACAGCATATCCTGAAAGCTCTCCAGTCTGCTTTGCAATATTTGCCTGGAAGAGACTTTGCCAATGCAGTATAACTACATTGTATCTTGTGGCTGTGCTCAGTTTTGCCATGACCTGTGTCATTAAGCTGTCTTCCAGACACTCATCTATGCAGCAGAGTTTGTCTGTTGTTCACCTAGTTTTAAGCCTCCTACACAACTATTTCAGGTAACAATGGTGTTTAAACCTACAGTATATGAAAATGTCGATCAATATCACTAGTTTGATAAAAATTTGTTACTCATACATGGATTATAATCCTACAAAATCAGTGACTTCGTACAAGTCTACCTAGAATAACTGATGTTGTGAAGGCAAAGGGTGGTCACACAAAATATTGATTTGATTCAGATTTCTCTTTTGTTCATTCACTTTGCATTCTGATAACTGACACAATTAAACTGTTAACACTTCTATGTTTGAAAACATTCTTAATTTGCATCATTTTTTCCACAACGGTCTAAAACCTTTGCACAATATTGTGTATATCCATTATCGAACACAAAGTTGCAGGTGCTTTTGATGTACAGATACATCTTATGGCATTAGGGCTAAGGATCTCTTAAGATGCTTAAAAGAAGTCTTTATTGTACGCAGACAAAGCCTTCACAGTGAGGTATTACACTCAGAAATTTAATGAAACTGAATTTTCCACTGTAAATATATTTTTTTCTTAAATACAAATTTAACATAGTCGAGTACACTGTTCCAATCATAGTGAATGACTTTGCCTACTTACATCATAGTCTTCATGCTTGTTTACTCCATGGAAGTAGAAAGGTTTCCCATTGATGAGGAATTGCGTAGCGGACACTTGGATTGTTCTTATCCCAACAGGTAAAGTGTAGACATCCTCATATACATCACTTTCTGTATTCACATTTATTTTCACCTGAAACCAACAATTTCTTTAAAATGGCTTTCATAAAAAGAAATATGGCAACCTAAAATATCTACAATGAACACTTTTTGTCTGACAAAATGGCTGAGATGTAGGTGTTCAGAGGTAAGAGACAAGGCTATAGTTGCCATGAACATTATAGCGCTTTAAAGAGTATATATGCATTTACTGAGGCACGCTTATGGCCCCATACACATCAGAGTAGCAGCTGTTCCTGCCAATATCGATGGGTTCTTCAGTCATGCTAAGGTGTATGGGAACCCTGGACAATTTACTGTCGAGGGAAATATTGATCAGGCATGTCAGAATTTGGACTGCCAATCCTTTTGTGCTCTCAGAGATAAGCCACCACCAGAAATGTCTCTCATGGAGAAAACAGGAATGGTCAGCCACACAAGTGCTCAGTGTATTGGAGAGATCTCTTAATGCTGCCGGCAGCCATCTCATGCGTAAGGCGTGCTTTACTGTACTCCTGAAAGCTTTGTATGTGACTAAGACATTTATAGATTTCATAAAAATACTGGAAAATAGTGCAATATGCTGCGCTCTATTGTCTGGGAAAAGTATGGACATGATAAGGTCTCATGGCCATGCGTCATAAGACGATTCTAGCACTGCCATTATTTTCATAGTCCGCCTCTTATGACCCAGCAAACAAAGTCTAAACAGTGGAGTGTTGTAGAGCTCATCGGTACGTAGTGTTTCATATACTCGACAATGCCTGAAGAAAATATACATTTGCAGAGGTCTACCTTACCTCAAGCGAATATAGATATCCAGGGTTTTCATCCATTAAATACGGCCACCAGAAATTTGCATTGGCCACTTTCAGCTCTCCTATAGCCCCCTGTGCCGTGGCTACCACTTGATCAAATTTACAACGCAACGTAACAGCTACTGAGTAATATTCGGAGCCAACTACAGATACTTGATACTTTACAAATCCTGTCAAAAAATAAGAAAAAAATAAACATGTAATCATTGACTAGAGGTGTTCTGAGTAGTAGAACTCTACTGAGACCAAACTTCCATAAACTATTCGAGACCAGGTGATTCTTCATTTCTGCGATTCTGTTTTTGAAGTGGTGAAAACATTTTTTGGAAATTTGGGCCCTTTGCTTGTGTAGCCATTTTCCAAGACCCATAATGCTTTCAATTTTTGGGACATAGGGCAGTATGATAGCTTATTTTTTGCACCCTGAGCTGATGTTTTTACTGATACAATTTTGGGGTAGATACGATGTTTTGATCACCTCTTATTGCAATGGCGAAAAAACGTAATTCTGGCGTTTTATTTTTCTTTTCGTTACACCACTTAGCGATTAAGTTATTATATTTTATATTTTGATGGATAGGTCTTTTATGAACGCAGTGATCCCAAATGTGTAGTTTTTTTTAACTGTTTTTAATGGGGAAAAAGGGGGGTGAAATTGTGTATTGTTTTGCTTCAGATTTTTTTTTTTTTACTTTAAATAGTCCCTTAGGGGACTTGAAGTTGCGATCTTCTGTATCATTACTGCTATGTTTATCTACAAATCATGATCTCTTACGAACACCAGCTACAGTCTGGCTTTCAAAGGATGATTGTTATGACAAGCACGGAGGGCTTCAGCAGACCTCTGGCTGTCATGGCAACCTATCGGCAAACATCGATCACGCCGACGGGTGTGTGGAATGACGAGCTCTTGCCGGCATGCGTCAAATGCCACGGTCAGAGACTGACAGCAGCATTCAACAAATTAACAACCACAGGCGGCGCTCTGCACCACCCACACCTGTTAAAGGCATATAAAGGTGGATTAAATCAGTCATCATCTGTCTGCTGGGAAAGACGCAGGCTCGGCCTGTAAGCCCACAAAGACAAAAAAAACATATGATGTACATCATGTGTCGTGAAGGGGTTAAACGGAGTCTGTCTACACAGAATGAATGTTCAATCCAAGTATAGGCGCTCGGTGGATTTTCATAAAAAAATTTTCTTTTGCCAAGTTTTTGACTTTTGCAAGAAATCGCACAAAGAAGCGAACTCCAGTGTTTGTTACCCACTTATAAGCGTGGAGATACCCAACATGTAGTCTAAAAGTTCTTCTTGAACAAACGGAAGGACTCAGAACAGAAAGGGCACTATTTGAAATTTCAAACACAAATTTGGCTCTACTTGGTATAGATTGTCATATTTGCAGAGCCCAATTTGCAGTAACAAAAAAACTCTCATAAATGTCTTTTTTGTAAATTACATTCTCTAAGGTCTAGTATATTTATCTAGGAAGATAGTGAGTGGTCTCAAACCACTTTTTTTTACTTGTTTTTATTGAAAGATTTTCAAACAATTTTCTAACAGGTAAAAACACATAAAAAAATAAAAATATTATTTCTCTCCCCTCAACATATCCTCCATAGCACATTTCACTTAATAATGCATAGTAATCCATAAAACAATTAGGTATTTATAGGATGCCTCCAACCTAGTGACAGAAGTTCAGAAATTATCATTTTCACAGATAACGATTTCACATGTAAGAATCATATTGGATGTATGAAATCTTTCTACTTAACCCCTTAACGATCACCGATACTCCTTTTAACGGCAGTTATTAGGGGTACTTAGTCCTCAGCGCCGCTTTTTGACGGCACTGAGGAATAAGAGTATAGCGCTGGCGATTCCCGCAGGTGTCAGCTGTAACAGCTCACACCCTGAGGTATTGGCCCCGGCCGGTTTTGTGACCGATCGGGCAGATTAACCCCTTAAATACCAACGTCAATTCCGACAGCGGTATTTAACGTGTTACAAGGGAGTCACAAAACTCCTTTAGTAACCATCGGACCTCGCAATGAGAATCGTGGGTTCCGATGGTTACCATGGTACCCTGAAGTCATGTGATGACCCCAGGGTACGGTGGCTTGAGAAGAGATCCAGCAATAAGCGGAGTCTCACAGGGACTGTCAGTGAGTCACTGACAGTCTCATAAACTGCTGTACAAGTACAGCAGTGCATGAGACAAGAAATCAAAATAAAAATTATACATGTCCCACAGTAAAGAAGTGTAAAAAAGGAAAAAAAATAACAATTAAAAAAAAGCACACACAAATCACTAAAATCTGCTTCTCTACTTGCTGATAAAACAAAAAAAAATGTACACAATTGGTAGCGCCATGTCCGGAACGACCCGCACTATAAAACTGGCATGTTAATTATTCAGTTTGGTGAACAGCGTAAAAAATTAAAAACCACGCCAAAAATGACGCTTTTTCATCATAGTAACTCACAAAAAATGAGAATAAAAAGCGATTATAAAGTCACATTCGGAGCTCCGCAAATGTCCCGTAAACTATTCTTGCAAAATCAGTGCTCAAAAAAACAAATAGCTCCTTCCTTCACAGCCCTGACGTTTGGCCAAACAGTCTTTTCTGACAACATATTGGGCAGCTCCGCGTTAAGGAGAAATAGCGCAAATACAAAAATCTAATTTTTACCACTAAATTGTCATTTTCACAGACTATGAGCACAGACTATTCCATCAAAGTTTCTGTTCCAAAAGTCACTCCTTCCTTTCCGAGCCTAGCAATGTGCCCAAACAGAGCTTTTCCTCCACCTAGGGTATCAGTGTACTCAGGAGAAATTGCACAACAAATTTTTGGGTCCGTCTTCCCCTATTACCATTGTGAAAATAAAAAATTTGAGGCTAAAAGTACATATTTTGTGGATAAAATGTGATTTTGTATTTTCACAGCCAGGGCTGTGGAGTCGGAGTCAGAGTCGGAGCCCAGCACAGTAGTTCAATGCTGTTTGTGGGGAATATTTTTTTTCATAAGAATTTGGGAAAGTTATGAAATATCCTATAAATGTCTGTCCTATTCCTGATGCAAGGTCTAGACTTTTAGCTGAGATTAATCTGTGCTGCAGTTTATGTTCATGATAAGTAGTGAAGCTCCTCCTTTACAGCTAAGGGGAAAAAAAATAAACACATAGGGAAAGAAAGCCTACATTCATCTCATCTCAGAATTTCTGGAGTGAACAGGAAAGCGGGATTTAAGAAGGTAAGTACTTCTTAAAGCATATCTAAACTTTCAATAAACTGTGCATAAATCAATAGTCCAGTATATGTTGTCTTTGTATATTTTATGTTTTAGTTTGTTTTTCCTCTTGGCTCATGTTTGTAGAAATTAGCTGCTCTGATGACTGATATACACTATACATAGAATATAAGGGGGAAAAAAGGTTTTCTAACATCTCAAATTCGGAAATACAGTAACAGGAATGATGAGTACATATATATTTGTGTGTGTTCTGGAATATGATTTAGCACAAACATGTTCCCTACCTCCTACTCTCTTCATAGACTGTGAAGAAATATGATGAGAAGCATTTAGTGAGCTGTACCCTGCTGAGACAAGCCTTGACAT